>CAIGRH010070043.1:0-18202 GCA_903798295.1 Fraxinus nigra
CAGGAAATCCAAATCCAAACCAACCAGGCGGAGGTCAATTTGATATGAATAAATTATTCAGAACTTCGACTCCTCCACTCATTTCCACTTCAAACCCCAATCTGCAAAACCCTAATAATAATACCAGCAGTAACCCTAATTTTATTACATCCCCCTTTCCGCCCCCATCAGCTTCTTATCCTCCACCGGTGGGTAATGGTGTGCCCTACTCATATCCGCCTCAAAGTGCGGATTTCCATCATCCCGTGTACAATAACCTCCCAAATCATTCACCGGCGATTCAGGATTTTGCTAATATGCACGCTCAGAGGTCATTGTCTTATCCTACACCGAGTTTCCAACCCCAGACCCCTACTAGTCCCCTTCATCACAATTTTCAAAACCCACCAAGTTCCCAGAACACTAGCAACCCCAACCCCGGGGCCCGGCTTATGGCCTTGTTGAGTGCCCCGCCTTCCACGTTGGAAATCCCGCAGCAAACCACCATGCCAAATTCCCAACTCCATCCAACATCTTCGGCTGGCTCTGATTTCTCGTCGCCCCAGAATGTAGTTGTGCTGCCCTCCCGGCCAAACCTTGGGATTTGGCATCCGGGCCCTGTGATAAGAATGCCCAGTAGTAAGCTCCCGAGGGGACGACATTTGATGGGGGATAATTTGGTTTATGACATAGATGTTCGGTTCCCCGGGGAGGTGCAGCCTCAGCTTGAGGTTACTCCCATCACTAAATACGGGTCTGATCCGGGACTCGTGCTGGGCAGGCAAATTGCAGTTAATAAGTCATATATATGCTATGGGCTCAAGTTGGGTGCCATTCGGGTTCTTAATATCAACACTGCTCTGAGATCACTGCTTAAAGGTCTAGCTCAGGTTGGTTTTATTTGCAAGTGTGGATCTTATTTTGTTGAAATTATAATTGTGTACATGTATTGGAATCTCCATTGATTTGTTTTACTGAGATCTGGATGTGGATCATAAAGCTCAGTATTTTGGTCAAACGATTCTAGACATCAATAGTTTTTCGAAAGGGACATCATGTTATTGAAGGCTTTCTACATAATGATATTAAGCTTCCAACACAATGGCGTTCAACATTTTCTTCATTTTTTGGTTCATTGAAGTGAAAAATGTAATATATTTCCCATTCATGGATACCATGTAGATAGCTAGGTAATAACTGATAATCCTATAGAAGTAGTTTTGAAATTTATCATTTCGCTAAATGTCTCGCCGTCGAACTATCAGATTTTTTTATTTTATTTTTTAAAATTTACTCCTGTTTGTCATTTGCTTTTGACAGTGCACACTGCATATAAATTTTGATATACAATATTTCATATGTTATGCTACTGCTATTATGGTAATTGATAATTGATAGATAGTTCGTATTCGAGGATGTTAATTACAAGCGTTAATCATAAATGTGTGGCTATGTATTGCCAATTCATTAGGATAACTGCATGCATATCTTCTGAGTTTAGTATACTCCTTTTTACGCAATGTGATATTCTGCAGTAAATTTTATTGTATTGAGTGGTACTTGCTTAAACAACTTGTTCTCTTTCAGAGGGTCACAGACATGGCTTTCTTTGCTGAGGATGTTCATCTCTTAGCCAGGTAGTCTTCTCATCAGTTATTTTTTAAAATTTCAACTTCTGGTTTGTCTTTGATGATTCTAATGTTGCTTACGTGTAGTGCAAGTATGGATGGTCGGGTTTATGTATGGAAGATTATTGAAGGTCCAGATGAAGAAGACAAACCTCAAATAACTGGAAGGATTGTTATTGCTCTTCAAATTACCGGAGCAGGGGAATCTGTTTATCCAAAAGTTTGTTGGCACTGCCATAAACAGGTATACTATAATCGGATACTCGCCTTTTCAGTGTATTTCTGTGTTACTATTTCTCCCTTGGCAGGCGAATCATCTCATTGACATACATTACTGAATCATTTTGTTCGTTCCCTCTCACAGGAAGTTCTTGTAGTGGGAATTGGAAAGCACGTGTTGAAGATTGATACCATTAAAGTTGGAAAAGGTCGAGTGTTTTCAGCAGAAGAACCTCTCAAATGTCCTGTTGAGAAGTTAATTGATGGGGTTCAACTTGTTGGTAGCCATGATGGAGAAGTGACAGATCTGTCGATGTGCCAGTGGATGACCACCCGATTGGTATCTGCTTCAGTGGATGGCACGGTTCGTTATAACTTTGCTCCTCTATGGTCTCTGAAGCTTGTTTTATGTCAAGTTCTTTTTGGATAGCCGCTGAGAGGGAGCAAATCTATAAAATCTGCCTCGTTTTTTTCTTATTAACTACACATCTATACATCTTTCCTGACATTAATGTGGTACAGTTATGTTGTCGAGAATTGGTTAGATAAATAGAGTTGGTTTAAGGTGGTTTCATCCCCTCCTCCTCTGGGTTAAAGCATTAAGGAAAGTGGGTTTCTAATTTTTCTGAAACTTTGTTCATGAAGTTCGTAGATATCTAAATTTAATGTAAAACATGATTGTCAATTTGACAAGGAACATGAGACAAATCTGGCAGATTTCAAGATCCTTAATCTAAATTATCAATGATTATAAGGGGTTGTATGCATCAAGGCTTACATATAACTGATATAAGCCTTCTACAGATGCACTTATGTTTCATTTATACTTCTGGTTTCATTGACTGACTTCGTTGTACTATTTAGTCAACTAAACATTTGTTTTTTTAATTTACCAAAACCACCTTCATTCAGAAGCATTCTTTTTTTTTGGGGGCATAAGCTATTGTTACCTTTACACCTTTTACACTTCTACCCTCAATCTTCGTTTATTGTCACTAGTGTCCCTAACCTTTTAAGAATTAGCAGTTGCCATCCTCAATGACAGTTTCTGTTTAAACCTTCAGCTAAGTAACAATACACAGACAAAATTACCCTCAATTTTAAAATACACAAAATTAAATACCAAAAATAAAAGAAATTCGAAAAAAAATTCAAGCGTCTTCTTCCCAGAAGCTCTCTTCCCTACACCGGGGTCAGCTTTAAGATCTAACCTCTGCTTCCCACCACCATAGCAGATCAACTTGAAGTTAAAGAGTCCAGTAAAGTGTTTTTCAATAATTATCTTAATTTCATTCATAAATATTCAAATGGAAAGTACTTGGAAACATTTCTAATTCAAAAGGTGCAAATGCTTTACCCAAGCCCAAGTGAAAAGGAATTTCATTTTCGTCGAAGACTAGGAAATAGGATTTGGGTGGCACAGGAAAAGTGATTTTGGGGATTTGGTCAAATTCTTTCTTTTAGACAAATGGGTTGGAATTTTGATTTTAGATGTTGGTAGGAGTCATGCAGGGAAGGTGATTTTGCATGTTGGTTTGGATAGTTGTGATTAGATGGAGTTCGTGGTGGCACACGGAAGGCCAAACCAAACCGAATCTTTGGCGCACCACTATATCCAATTAATTCAAACGATCCTCCTTTAGTTTAACCTTCAAAATTAGTAACAGCAGCAAGCTCAGAGCCGTAAGTTGTTTTGCTGCCATCCACGAACAGATGAAGGATGTTGAAATCAGTTTCCCAAATTTTGATGGCGAAGGGGGCAGGTGTAGGTTGGCTATAAACCATTGTCAAGCTTTTCGTGTATGAACTTTGGAATATTTGTGATGGGTGGTGACCGTGACATTGGGATGTTTGTGGGGTGGTGGAGGAAAAGGTGGCAGGTGACATTTGGGGTTGCCGGATTTGTTCGGAAGATGATTTTTTTTTTCTATTTAATTATTTTTTTGTTTTAAAGCTGGGGGAAATTTGTCTTTCTATAGTTAATAAATGGCAGTTTCTGACGGAAAATGTTATTTGGGATGGTAGCTACTAATTTGTGAAAGGTTGAGTATAGTAATGTCAAGAGAAAAAGGTTGAGGGTAAAAATGCAAAAGGAATAAAGGTTGAGGACGCTTGCCGTAATTTACCCCAATGAATAATACTTCATCTCTTGTTATTGCTATAGCATTTCTCATTATGCACAATGTTAAGCCAGACTTATTCTACTTTTTATTGGTTCATGTGTTCTGTCGGTCTTTTAATGTCTATTTTGTCTCAAATATGTGGGTAAAATGTGAATACAATGATAAAATGAAGAAGCTACTACTTGAGATGTAGGCTATTGTTGGATATTTTGACTAAGATTTATTAGTTTTCTTAATGTTTCCTTTTCAACTTCTTGTCGTCTTGACCAAAGTACCTTTGTTGCGTTATTGGAATGATATGCTCTCATTTGCACACGGTCCAGAAATTTTAATATTCTAAAAGAATACATGTTACCACTTACCACCAACTTACCTTTTCCGAATAGAAGACACCTTGATTTGTAGTCATTGGATAAATTCGGATAACACTCACCTCCGTTAGCGGTGTTTATGAAACATTGCTGCTGTTTGAGATGCTTCTAATTTGGAAATACTGGATAACAAACTACTGAGTTCATTCTTAAATTATTTGTAATTCTTGAAGCATACTTGGATCATTTGGTTATCTAGTATTAAAGCCTTTTTATGTACTTCTTTTTGGCAGATAAAGATTTGGGATGATAGGAAGTCACTCACAATTGCAGTACTCCGGCCACATGACGGCCAACCAGTTAATTCTGTTACATTCTTGGCTGCTCCTCACCGCCCAGACCATATCATTCTTATCACTGGGGTACTTGCCGAAATTTCCTTCTTTCATGCTTTCCTTGGATATTTTTGACACTTCATACGTTTGAACTCTCACTTGTTTCATTTGAGGACTTTTTTAAGTTCTAATTGTCCTTTTGCATGCAATTTATTTTTATTTTTGTCCATATGCATTTGCTTCTGAGCTTCCTTCACTGTGTTTAACTTATAAAGGATGGGTTCAGGGTCCATTGAATCGGGAAGTGAAGATATGGGCATCCGCAAGTGAAGAAGGTTGGTTACTTCCTAGTGACGCTGAAACATGGCACTGTTCCCAGACATTGGAATTGAAGAGTTCAGCAGAAGCTCGAGTAGAAGAGGCTTTCTTCAATCAAATTTTAGCATTGCCACAAGCTGGTCTTCTTTTACTGGCAAATGCCCAAAGAAATGCTATATATGCTGTGCACTTAGAATTCGGTCCTAACCCAGCTGCATCCCGCATGGATTACATTGCAGAATTTACTGTCACTATACCAATACTGAGTTTTACAGGGACGACTGAATTACTGCCTCACGGTGAACAGATTGTTCAGGTGTATTGTGTCCAAACCCAGGCTATTCAGCAGTATGCATTGGACTCTTCACAGTGCTTTCCACCCCCATCAGAAAATGTAGTTTTTGAGAAGTCAGACTCTGGCATCTCATATGATGCTTCCGGTAATGAAGGACTTGCCAATATGGAGTCTTCTGGTAGTAAACCGACTGAGATTCCCAATGAAACATCTAACTTACAGGAATTTGCTACCTCAAGCATGGAAAGCAAAATGATTCCTCCATCTGCAGTAACTGATGATAGAACTAGTGCTTACATGGCATCACCTCCAATTCCTTTGAGCCCCAGGTTGTCTAGAGAACTCTCTGGTTTTAGGAGTCCGTCCGGCAGCTTTGAACCAGGTCTTCCGGTCAAAGACCGCGGTACTGATCCTAAAGTTGTTGATTATTCAGTTGATAGACAAATGGATGCTGTACATGCAAACTTGTCTGATGTTCCTTCACTGGATGATGATTCAAGGAAGGACAAAAATAAAATTTCTCAAGATGATATTTCTATGACCACTAATCACGCTATTAAGTTTAAGCACCCCACTCATCTGGTAACTCCATCTGAAATATTGATGGCCAATGCATCATCTGAAGCAAGCCATGTTAATGAGCCCAAAAATGAGGGTGAATTAACCATTCAAGATGTGGTGATTAGTAACGATACAAGAAATGTTGAGGTGGAGGTCAAGGTTGTGGGTGAAACAAGATTCAGTCACGATAACGATGTTGTCTGTCAAGATGAACTTCACAATTTTGTGTCAGAAAACAAGGAGAAATACTTTTGCTCTCAAGCCTCCGACCTAGGAATGGAGATGGCTCGAGATTCTCGTGTCTTTTCACCTGAAACTTGTAATGTGGAGGAAGCTAGGCAGTTTGATGGGTCCAGTGGAAATGAGGTAGTGGCCCAATCTTCAACCACAGAAGAAATCCATGACTCTGCAAAGGAAATCTATAGAAAGGCTATTGATTCATCAGCAGCGACGCCAGTTCAACAACCACCGCCGCCAAATTCAAAAGGGAAAAAGCAAAAGGGTAAAATTGCTCAAGGAGGTCCATCTTCACCATCACCCAGTGCTTTTAATTCAACAGATTCTTCTAATGAACCAGGCATCAACTCAAGTAACCCTTCCATGGAAACTTTACTTCCACAAATTTTGTCTATGCAAGAGATACTTAATCAGGTAATTGCTTTGGTCATATTTGTCAATTTTTCTTTTTCCCCCCAGATTATTATGTTCTTGACAATTACACATTGGAATCAGAAAGCTGAACGCTTGGTGTAGATATCATACTTCGTGTTAGGCATTTCAAATATGTTTATTCGCTTATGCGTTAGGTTGCTGGGTAACTTCTTGCTTGTCAAATCAGCGTATCATTTTTGCATACCAGTACATTTTCATGTTATTCTGTTGGTCCAGGAATGGTCAATGACTACTGGCATTCAAGAGTACATTACCCCTTCTGCAGGAATATTGGCTTGCACATCTCTCACATTTTTTTTGCTGCAGGCTATAGCCATGCAAAAAGATATGCAAAAGCAGGTGACAACGATGGTTGCTGTCCCACTTACCAAAGAAGGCAGAAGACTTGAAGCAGCCTTGGGACGGAATATGGAGAAGGCTGTCAAGGCTAATGCTGATGCTTTATGGGCTCATTTTCAGGAGGAGAATGCAAAACAGGAAAAGGCATCACGGGAGCGTACGCAGCAACTAACCAATACGATCAACAATTGCTTAAACAAGGACTTGCCTGCAATTTTGGAGAAAGCTGTTAAGAAAGAATTAACTGCAGTGGGACAAGCTGTCGCACGCACAATTACTCCTTCTATTGAGAAAACAGTATCCACCTCGATTTTGGAGACCTTCCAGGTTAACATTTGGATTTTTCTGTCCTTTTAAGATGTAACCGATATCTAGATCTCATTTGATTTTTCGTGATCAGAAAGGAGTTGGTGATAAAGCTGTAAATCAGCTGGAGAAATCAGTCAATTCTAAACTTGAAGCTACTGTTGCTAGGCATATCCAAGCACAATTTCAGACTTCTGGCAAGCAAACTCTTCAGGTAAGAACAAACTGGCTCTTCATGTAATTGTAGAAAGATTTCAAATCACTATTTGCGAGCATGGAACTTGTCCTCTTGACTTGGAATTTCTTGCTGTGTTTTCAATTAGCTATTTCTTGACCTTTTTTTTTTCCCGACCTGTGCATCTATAGAGCAGGATGCTTTGTATTTTTAACTCCATATTTGAATTAGAAAGAATAATTTTACTAGTGCCTATAGCAATCCCTCGGCAAAAGAATTTCGTGTAACCTTCTCTTATTGATTTTAATTTCGTAAGTTCTTTGGGAGTTTATAAATATTGGTGAAATCCTTCAGTTGTTGCCCTATCTGGATTCTTTACCATTTCAATCATGATGATACTATCTCATTTGGCCTCTGTCTCTACCGTTTTTTACCCAATAACATATCAACTCTCTACTCTCTTCCCGTCATCTCCCCCACCATCTATAAACACGAAGGGTAATTGGACGTGAATATTAGTTTGTCTTCCAAATGAATTTTTTAGAATTTTGGTTCAAAACTCTCTTAATTTGTTATGCAGGAAACTCTGAAGTCCAGTTTGGAAGCTTCTGTGATCCCTGCGTTTGAGAATTCATGCAGGGCCATGTTTGAGCAATTGGATGCTGCATTTCAGAAAGGAATGGTTGAACATACAGCTGTAGCTCAGCAACAAATTGAGTCGTCATATTCACCAATGGCACTTGCTCTGAGGGTACAGAATTTGATATCACATGAGGCTGATTCTTCTTGTCCGTTTTACTAATTTTAGACGCCTCACCCACTTACACAGCTGATAATGATTGAGCATGTATTTTGTTTTTTTTTTGTCAATCAGTTTTCCCAATTTCCACTGCTTGCATTACTTTGCTACCTTTATGTTCCACTAATATGAGCCAAACCTTTTAGGATGCGATCAATTCAGCATCGTCCGTGACTCAATCCCTAAGCACGGAGTTGCTTGATGGTCAAAGAAAGTTGTTGGCTCTTGCTGTTGCTGGAGCAAACTCAAAAGCAACAAATCCATTGATTAGCCAACTGAGTAATGGCCCTTTGGGTGGTCTGCATGAGAAGGTTTGCTCGGTTCTTTTTTACTCGTTAGGCAGTTTTATTCTACCTCCGTCCCATAAAGATAAGCTCGTTTCATTTTCACACAGATTAAGAAAATGTAATTAATATAGTTAGAAACATAAATTTTTATTACATTTTTTCTAATACACCCCTACATTAAATAATGGTTTAAATGAGATTAGTTTATATTTGTTAATAGTAAGATACATAAAATAGGGGCATATTAGAAAACTAACATATATCTACACTTTTAATAAGGAAAGTGTCCTATAATTTGTGACAGACGAAAAAAGGAAATCAAGCCCCCATCTTTATGGGACGGAGGTAGTAATATGCAATTAGAACTGCAAGACCAATTTTCCTTGCAGCTTTGAGAACTGTCTTTCTAAGCATTCTGAACCACAATTTTATTGTTGTAATAGCTCGAGGTACCTCCAGATCCAACAAAAGAGCTATCAAGATTGGTAGCTGAGCACAAGTACGAGGAGGCTTTCACTGCAGCCCTGCAAAGAAGCGATGTTTCTATCGTATCGTGGTTGTGTTCTCAGGTATGCTATATGTTTTAAATTACACACCTTGTATATGCTTGTATGCATTGTAGTTTGCATTCAGGTGATAACAATTGGAGTTTGTGAGGGCTATGCGGACTGAACCTTTTCTTTTCCACGCCCATAATATATATTAAGAAAATGAAATGTCTGCTGTAGGTTATTCTATAGTCTATACCATGTAAGATTTTGGTTATATAAGCTTCTTTTAAATTTTCACGCTTGCAGAGAACAGTTCAGTTAGTTCCCTTCCTCTTTGCCTTTTGATGAAAAAATAAAATCAGTTCCTTTTGTCACGCTATGATTTCATAGTACACTACTTATCAATTATTGTTGTGATTCTTTTAGCCTTTAGGTGGGAAGTCAATAATTTGTGTCCCTAGCTGGTTTCCACTTACATGTTGCTTTCCTCTTTGGAACACTTGCCTTTCCAATACTATTTGGTTGTTGATTGTTGCTTCAAATGTGTCCAACCATGAAAGTTGGTGTTTAATTCTTGAGTTGAAATATTTCCGGGCTTGTTTTGTCTTGTACCAGGTTGATCTACACGGAATTTTGTCAATGAATCCCATCCCTTTGAGCCAAGGCGTGCTCATTTCTCTTCTGCAGCACTTAGCTTATGATATTAGCAAAGAAACACATAAGAAACTACCTTGGATGTGCGAGGTGCTGCCCGCCATAAATCCAACTGACCCAATGATTGTGGTGCATGTCCAACCTATCTTTGAGCAGGTTTATCAAATATTGAATCATCATCGGAACCTCCCTACCACAACAGGTCCCGAACTTTCGAACATCCGTCTGATCATGCATGTCATCAACTCCATGCTTATGACGCCTAAATGATACGATTTTATACTTCATATTTTTGTCGTGTTGAAACTGGAAGGTTTGTTCAAAAATTCTAGGGATATATTCATGGCAAGGGTACCAGACGCTTAATGTGGAGCTTGCTCTTTCTTTCCCGGAGGGTTTAAATATATGGAGAATTTGCGGTCAATATTTAGGTATTTCATAATGGGACTTGTTTGGACATTTACTGTTGATATCAATTTTGTTTGTATACTTGTCTTCTATAATTCTAGAATAGAAAATTTCTGTTCTGTTGAATGTATTTTTGCTGTCGTTTATTTTGTTTCCCCTCTACATCCCCCCTGGAGTCGAACTTTCTGTTGCCAAATTGGTGCATTGGTTCATGTTCGCCACACTGCAATGGATATTACGGTGCGTAAGATTTTATGTTCTTTTTCTTCTTTAATACTAGAGGTGCTGGTTTCATTATTTTACAGACTGATTATTGTTGAGAAGTACAAGATAACGTTGCTGATATTTGTGAACTGTTACATCATAATGTCTAATTATTTTTTGATTAAATTTTACCTAAAGATGACATTTTTGCGAATAAAAAAATGATGAATGTAAAATTTTCATATCTTAGTTCCAAGTGTTTTTGTGTATTCAGGGCATTGAAATCCATTTGCATTTTGAGTTTCGTAATTTGACTACACACATTTCTGGAACCTCTTTTCCACTAAAACGTCGTTTCCATACAAGGAAAAAAAATCTTGGAATTGTGTTAATTGGTCATTGAGCAGTCATATTCAATCGACTTTACATATGGAATTCTGCGGATCGTGAAAGCCATCCTCTCATCTATTCTCAACGACAGAAAGATTATTGAAGCAGCCTTTTGAATTGAATCAAATCTTCGAATTATCTTAAATTATTGTATTCGTGGTTCAAAAACAAATTTAAATAATAATTTTTTTAAAAAAAATTTGTTTTAAGATTTTAGAAGAGATAGTTTGACATGATATTAGAGTCAAACCAGAGAGAGAGGTTGCAGCAGTCAACCAGAGAGAGAGAGAGAGATTGTTGACTGCGCTTCTTGTGGGTGAGCTACCTGCCCATGTTTTCACACGGTGAACGGCGTTGAATTCTTTAAGGAAATCATGCACCTTTGATGCCAATTTTTCTTACCATCTCCTATATAACAATTCTTGTATTATTGTACAATGAACACCAATGAAATGAAATAATTTCACTCATTTTGCAGACCTTTCGTATAAAATTCTAGTGGAACTCACTTTTCCATTTTTTAGCCATAAACTATCTGTCAACTGTAACTCAACTTTCCATTCGAAGCATCTGTCTCCTCTGCTGAGTTATATAATGGGACGAATTCCTTGCTGTGAGAAGGAGAATGTGAAAAGGGGTCAATGGACTCCCGAAGAAGATCAAAAGCTTTCGTCCTATATCGCTCAACATGGGATTCGTAACTGGCGTCTCATCCCCAAGCATGCAGGTCTTTTCCAAACCCAGTACACCTTTCCATTATTAGATTCAATGGTGACATTGTTGGCATGTTTTGTATGCTCGACTGACAGCATTATACAGGATTAATAGTGCATATCTAACATGCCAACAATTCTTCAATAGGCTTGTGTGTTGATTCATGACATTAATTCTTGTCAGGTCTTCAGAGGTGCGGCAAAAGCTGTAGACTACGATGGGCGAACTACCTCCGTCCCGATCTTAAACACGGCCAATTCACAGAGGCAGAAGAACAGACTATCGTCATGCTCCATTCAGTTCTTGGAAACCGGTATCAAACATACGAGTGTTGAAACAGTTTTTTTCTTGATATTTCTCAAATGAGAGGATCTGGGAGAAAATTTCATATTCATCCAATATTTCTAATTGCTGATTTCTTAACTGATTGTCTGTAACAGATGGTCCATTATTGCTGCTCAGTTGCCAGGACGCACAGACAATGATGTTAAAAATCACTGGAACACCAAGCTGAAGAAAAAGCTTTCACGAATGGGAATTGATCCAGTTACACACAAGCCGTTCTCCCACCTTATAAATGAAATAGCCACCACCCTTTCAACCCCACAAGTCCCACATTTAGCTGAAGCCGCTCTCGGGTGCTTCAAGGATGAAATGCTCCACCTTCAGCTGCAGCAATATTCCTCGGCAGCTCCTGTAAACACAACCGCTTGTGTTAGACAGGAGGATAAAGATGAGACAATTGAGAAGACCAAGGCCATAAAAGAATCCGACATGCTACCTATAAACATGCCGTGGGACTACACTGGAGCAATGTCTACAAATTTTTCAGGAACGTTCAATTCTTTTCCAGCATCAGACTCTGGATTTCACTATGGCCTGACGTCGTTCACTTCTTTTCCAGCATCGGAATCTGGATTTCACTATGGCCTCACGTCGTTCAATTCTTTTCCAGCATCGGAATCTGGATTTCACTATGGCCTCACGTCGCTTCGTAATGAAGGTAATGGATCTCCTTGGAGTCAAAGTATGTGTACAGAAAGCACATGCACAGCAAGAGACCAGCAAGGCCGCTTGCACGAGAAACTCGAGGATGAAAATGGTAAAGACTCGGGAGGTAAAAAAGATACACGAGATGGTTCCATCATTTTTAATTTAGAAGGTGTTTTATGGGATGTACCATCAGATAATCTGATCGATCCCGTCATTTAAGAGAGATTACAAGATTTAGGCCCCGTTTGTCTCCCGTTATTCCAAAACATTGCTTGTTACAATAAGATTCTCCACAACGCATTTACCCAATGAATATTCTACACACGGACTAATAAATTTACTTTAAATTTCAAACACACATTCTTTAAAAAATATTATTCATTACTCCATTTCTACTACAATAATGGGAGACAAACACACACTTAATATTTGGTGTTGATTAGGACTCCGATAGTAAATAAACATAGATTCAGGATCAGAAGGTTTGTATAACTCCTTCACAGACTTCACCACTTCGAGGAATGTCTCCTTCCAGGCTACTACTTTTCCACCATTATCCAGAGCATAGTTTATGCAATTATCATTACAATAAAGCTAGTTGTACAAATATGGTTGACAATCGTGTGCTATCAAAATCCGAGTCTTCAAAGTAAAAAACGGTTTTTAAAATGAATGAAATGTACACAGCCGCCAAGTAAGATGTCGTAAACAAAGATTGTACATGTTGCATGATTCTATCATTATAGGCATCCTTGGATTTCTTGAAAGCTAAACAAATCTATCTTATCACAATCAATTTAATGAAATGTACAAGCATACGTCTTCTATCTGGCAAGCCCTTAAGCTTTTGTCTTGGCAACGGGTAATTTAGGCTTCATTGACATGCATATTTTTTGCATAACATGGTTGCAAAAATGAAAAATGACATAAATCATCATGAAAAATATAATTTAAGGCAAATAAAAAATGTATCACTATCACATAATATAGATTTGGTTTATCCACAAGAAAAAATGGTAAACGAATAGAGATCAAGCAGAGAGTATATTACTCAACGTATTAACTTGCCCTAAGTGGCAGATATCCTAATGCAAACATCTTAATAGTACTTCAAAATTTGTAAAACAAATATTACAAGACAATAGTTCAATCTGCTCGATTAATAAACACCATCAGAAAATGCAGACAATCTTCCCCCAGTTCCAAATTGAAGACAAAAGACTAGGCTATTGTCTTTTAACCAACTTAGCTAGATATCAAGTTTGAAATCACACCCACTTCCAACCTTAAAAAACACACAATATATCATGGCTGCCACAATGATAGCACCTCCAGGCAAGCAACCTAGCAAATTTTGCCCATGCATAGTTGTACTATGCACTTTCAAACCCAAATATTCGGAAAACGCCTGCAATGTAAAAAAGGAAAGCAAGTTGAAAGTGTAAACAACAACAGATGAAATGACCTGGGTCCAAAAAATAGAGCAAGAAGCTGCATTCCTAAAGCCCCTTGCTGGACTGTGCGGGGCTGCTTTATTTTTCTATTTACCTCGGAAAAATAACTAAAAACCCAAAAATTAAAAAAGCAAGGCCCAGGTGGTCCAGCTCGTACAGCCATGCCTATAGGAAGCCCGCACGAGTCCATCTAAAAAATGTACCTTCCCAACCAGTTTTACACCGCTGAACGTACCTTCATCAGCTTGATATTTGTTTTTATCATCGCCAGCATATGCGAGTAAGTTGTACTTTGGGTTCCATTCCACACTGTTCATGGCAGCTCGACATGGAATTTGGTGAACTGATCGTCCTGTTTGAACATTGGACTGTTGCAAAGAGCACCATTATCAATATGAAAAAAGCTAATTCCTGATATACGCGTAAGGGTTTGACATGCCTATACTTTTGCCAAGTAAAATCATCTCAAGATAGACAAGCAGCTAGGCAATGTGAACGTTCTAAAGCAGGAAAAAGACAATATCCGAAGTTCAAGGAGTACTTACAATATCAATGAACAGGTCCTCACTGGCAGAAGCAATATATTCTCCGGTATGATTAAAACTTACCGTCCGAACAGGCCATCTGATAATAAGATAGAAGAGATATTATTCTCTCCTCAAATAATGCCAGAAACGTGATAGACTCTCCGAGAATAGACAAATTCTACAACAAAATATGCATACATGTATCCTTCTTTTGATTTTGTTGACGTGCACCTTTTGTTCTTTCTAATTTTACAAGTGTTAAAGGGCACGAGAATGGTTCTCTAGAGACTTACTCGAGCTTTGTGAATGTACGAACACAGAGCATCTCTTTTATATTCCAAAGGCTGACTAAAGAATCAGCACTTCCAACAGCAAAATATCTGTGGAAGATTAACATCACTATCAAGTTAATAGATTCAACTATCATAAATTATCACCTTCAATATAATTTAGATTGAATTTTAATAGGAGGGGGATAACCTATTCTGTGAATCTATCTGACGCCCAGTCTTCGACATTTTGGATAAGAAAACATATTCAATAGGTTTGAGACACACCTTCCCAACGGGTCGATAGCAATACAATAGCAACCAGCTGTATGAGCCATGAGGGTGTTGACTGCTTGAAGAGATGGATATGCAAGTACCTCCACAGTACCTATGGAAAAGAGACAGAAAAGTCACATTGTCAACAATATGTAAACAGAGCAATAGACTAGTACCAACACGTGGATCCTCCTTTGCAGGATTGCCAGAATACGGTTGCTGTTTAGTAATTTGTCCTAACCATTCCCAGTAGTAAGAAAGAACATGTCTCCTGTCACATTCCATGCGATCTCATTTACCTGATAATGTAGCAGAGAAATAAGTTGAAGTAGACGTATATTAATGAGTAAAAACTAAATAAAACGTGAAAAAAGATTGTTCAACAATGCATAACAAGGATGGACACCAATAGTCATAGAAAGGAGGGACTTATTTAGAAAAAGACAAATGTCAAGCCAATTTTTTCCTTTAAGCTATTTGAGAGTTATCTAACTGACCCTTTTGTGGACGCACCCTGGGGGTTGGAAATTGTATTTTGGGGTGTGTTTGAGCCGCATTATTTTGGAAAAATGTATTCTGGAATAGTAGATTGATAGAGAATGAGTGGTTGAAAAAAAAGGAAAAGTTATTGATGTGATGAAAAATATTATTTTATTGAAAAATGTATGGTTGAAAATGTTTAAATGTCAACCAAACAATTATGACACTCCCTTCAATAGTTAATAAAAACATCAACATACCAAAACCAAATGCCGCACCCCAAAATTTGAAACTCTTTCGAGAATGAAAATGAAGAGGACAAATGATAAACCAGCAATACAGTAGCAGAGCAGTCAGCACCGTCTGGAAAGGTGGGAAATTTTTGTTTCTTACTTTCATATAATTATTTATCGTCTTAACATGCTAAATCAACAAATAATTATATGCAGAGCAGTAAACATGCTGCTGGAAACTGGGAAGGTAAGGAGTTTTTGTTTNGCACAAGCATTAGTCTGAACATGATATTACCTCGTAGTTGAACTTGCGTTTATGCAAGGCCTTAAATTTGCGGACATCCAATATTGTTAATTCATCGTCCTACAGCATGCAGAAAAAACAAGAAAGATAGTCACATATTTGCTCAAAATAGATAACAAGATATACATTTTTGTGAGCCACCAATGCCAAAATAATGAAAACGGTTGATTAAAAAATGAAAATTCTAGATCCCAAATGGAATATCAATGCAAAAGAGAAATAACAGGAAACAACTAAAGGAGGACTAAGTGATTGGAATTGTAAGATCTACCCTGTTGCCAACTGCTATGTGAGACCCATCCGGCTTAAAAGTGATGTTGATGTTCTCCCCACTGAGTNTTGTAAGATCTACCCTGTTGCCAACTGCTATGTGAGACCCATCCGGCTTAAAAGTGATGTTGATGTTCTCCCCACTGAGTTCAGCTTGCTGTGAGCATTTTCCACCTGCAGATTACAAAGTGCATGACATACAGGAATCTTCAACGTCACTAGTCTATTGAAGCTTGTATTCTTTCAACTAAAACAACAGGAAAAAGATATAACTGGCCATCTTTGGAAGCTTCTTTTTCTCTTTTATCTAATGAGACTTTTTACTTCATATTAATGTACTGATATTGATCCAGATCATTTATCTTTACACTCAAACCCCATCCCGTTAACTACAGGAGGAGCCAAAGGAGCCAAATGCATCATACTTTCAATCCAAAGACCAGGTTTTTCTGGAGAAATACCAATGTAAAAAGAACTCTTCATTCAAAAATAAATAAGAAAGTCAAAGTCTTTCGATAATCTTTCATCACAACTGGTGTTTTACCCATCTTAACTAAAATAGATTACTTACTGCGAGCATCCCATAATCGAACTGTCTTGTCACCCGATGCAGTTGCAATCAAATCGGCGTGTTTTGGATCCCAACACAACTGATCAACACTATCACTATGCCCTTTTAGCTCGATGTCTTTAACCTTACCCTGCATAAGCAAATTAAACAACATGCTGGCTAAAAACTAACAATAGCTGGAAAATAGAGCCAGCATCAACTCAAGAATCATAGAAGCCCTCTGCAACAAATGCATGATGAAAAGTGTATGAAACTAGATAGTACTGGTATTGAATATGACAGACTTCATTTCAAATTACACACAAAAAAATGAAAAAACAGCCACATTAACAATAGGTCGATATTAGATTGTCAAATGGTAATTTAGCGGTGTGCAGGTTTAAAGTTTAATTCCACCAATGTGCAATATATGTAAGATCCTCAAATTACACACCCAACAATAATAATTGTGAAATCCTATTTCTTGTCTTTGAAACTCAATTCTGTTAGGCATAATAGTTCAAAGACACTGATGTTTCTGAAATACTTTTAATCTTTAAGCTGGCACAAACAAAGAGGCGAATTTGGAAGTGAATAAATCGACGAAGCTTACGTGACCATGAGGTTCAATATACCAAATGCGAGCAGTTTGATCGACTGAACCGGATGCCAGTTTCGTGCCCGTGCAATTCCATGCCACCGAATGCACCTTTATTCATTACTTATTGTCAATCGGGGTTTCCGAAATCAAATGGATGGGGAAACCAAAACAGGGTCGAAAAGAGGCAAATAAAAGTTAGGGTTTAGGAGATGTACCTTCTTCTTGTGACCTTGGTATTCTCTGCTGTAGAGATTTTTGAAGGGTATCGTCTCCTCCATTGCCACTGGTAATTGCTCGCTGATCTCGTGTCGATTATATTCTTCCTGTTTTCAGTCTTCGCTAATTCTAACCAGTGTCGCGCTTGCGCTTTTTAAATTTGGGCTTCTGGATTTTGACGTAGGATCTTGTTATTTGGGAGACGTGCATTTATTTTACAATCTTGCTATGCTGCCCATTGAGAGTTGACACTCAAAAATAGGGGTGCATTTTTCTGAATTTTTTTATTCCCATATATCCCACGCCCAAGTGAGTGTACGTCAATCAGCTTAATTCTTTATTTTGGGAAATGATACTTGTACGTCGGGGTGTCAAATATGGTGTACAAGTAGCATTACCTCTTTATTTTAGGAAACAAATATATCTAGAAAAATTTGGGTAATTACAATTTTAATTTGACGTGGACGACATGGTTAATATTGTCTCTCTCTTCTTCGAAATTGAAGATAATATTGAAAATTGTTAGTTTATTAGTGAATGACAATTATACATTTACAACCCTATAAATTATTCTCATTGTATCCACAATCATTCCTTATAAATATGGGGCTTTGATTATCAATAAATCACAAAAGTTTATTGGCTTCTGTCTAATTTATAACACGTTATCAGTACAAATATCTAAAAATTAAAGTGAATTAGCTAGAAAGTAATGATTTTTATAAACATAATTATCTATCACATGTACCAAAATCAATTTGGTGACATGAGATTTTTTTTATATACACATGTATTATAATTCAAGGCTACTACTGCTTCTC
>CAIGRH010070090.1:0-12282 GCA_903798295.1 Fraxinus nigra
ATTAAATGAAAAGTATAATTAAATGAATCACGTAATTATATCTTTTATTGAACATATCACTTAACGCCACCTAAATTAGTATTGTAGCATCAGTATTATTAGATAACATTATTCTATCTCTAATTAATGCAAATTAAAAGGCAAGAATTGTGTGATTTTGGTTTTTAACTAAAAACTACTAAACAATTAAATCTATAACTAAGAAGACTTAAGAGAGTATTTGAATATGATAAGAGACTAGGACTCCGACTCCACCTGTTTTTCTACCTTAATTCGTATAATCGCGTAATTGACAGTATTCAATTATGTTGACGATCGACCCATGTCCCTAAATTATGCGATATCTATCTTGAGTATGGTCGAACATATTATTATGTATGAATTCCATATATTTCTATGAGAGTTGTGAACACAAAATAAAGCATTTACCATGGCCAAGCATCATATAGGAAATAGGAATTGCATCGAACATAATGGTATCTCTTATCAGAATCTATGTTAGATGTTAAAAGTGCATACAGCTCTCAAACAAGCCTAAAATAATTGGCTAGTGACTAAAACAATAACAAATAATAAAAAACAACCGAACTTAAGAGCCCGGAATTATAGAATTAAAGCTTCAAAACCAGGTTTACATTGTCATACTAGCTATAAGAAACTAAACTATGTATATTTGAATTACAACACACGATACGATAGAACGACATCAAGAATGTAGATGATGGATGGAAAATAGAAAATAAATTTTAGATTCGTCCATCTCTTCAAACAATCTTCAATTATTATCTTCGTCCTTCTTGAGAGAATAAGAATTATCGATGCCTGTGGTGGCTTGCAATGTGGTTGCTGTTCATTTTCCCGAGATGTTATCTTTCATTAGCATATCTAATTTTGGTTGTTACGCCACCAGCTGAGGGATGAGTGTGGCTGGGGGCTGAACTACTGTTTGCAGATGTGTGAAAAATGTCAATTAATCCGTAGGTGGGAACACATCATTGTAATTTGCTCCAACCCGAGACATGAACCCAAGACATGGCTGAAGATCCCCACCCAAAAAAGAAAAATAAAATAAAAAATAAAATTCCATATATAATTCAATATACCAAACATGCTTCATGAACGAACTTAGCTCAAGCGGCTATTTGAGCGAAAGGAGAACTATCTCCAACAGAACAAAATTTGTATACCCACCTCGTTTGCATTCCATTGGTGGATCTTTGAGCTAACTCGCATACCAAACAGAGAGAAGGTTAAATCCTTAAAATGGGTTAAACTTTCCAGCCAGAGAACATCAAAATTATGTTTAAGAACTTATTGGCAATTTTAATTGTTAATAACATAGTTAAAACCACACCATGGATGTAAAGAATCAATGGCCTATTACTACAAAGATTGGAGCTCCCAGAGATTAATTCTTACACATATTTACAAAACGAGAACCTAGAATCCATCAATTGATGACAAGGAAAATAATACAGAAAATAAAAAATAAATAAAAAGATCTCCGAAAAGAATGTTAAACATGTTGGCTTTTACTCCTTCATGCTAGCAAATCAAGCTCTGACCGAGGTTTTTGAGATCGAAAAAATCACATTGCAGGGCAAGAGTATGGCTCTCCTTAGAAAATAACAAACAAAAAGATTGATGGTACATCAAATTTTGTTTCTCCTTGTCTCCATAACACAAGCGTCCACCCTCTTTGGATGGGTGCCATAAGAATATCTTGAGATGAAATGCTATGTGCGGGGAATTGAAACATAACCTCAATGATAAAGAGTCTCTCCATAATTCACCCAACGCACAAAACTATCAGAATATTCCTCGAGGACCTCATAGTTATGGCCCTCATCATACAGCAAGTCATTTCCAGTTGACCTTCCCTGAAAGCATATTGTAGGACTCGTAATATGATTATGAAAAATGATTGTCAGAAAGAAAAAAAAAATACAACTTTAGTTTCTATAGTAGCACGTCACTTCGTTACTTGTTAGCACAAGATATATTGTGCCATAATCACAAGAACAAGCTACAAATGCATTTAAATTGTTGGCGAGGTTATAAAGAAACAGGAAAATGGCGACATTGTCTATCATTTGAGAAAATAGACGTGAAAACTTTACAACGGAATGTTGCACAAATCTGCTTTTTGTACCCGTATGCTCTCATAATTTCAGTTGTAGGTTAACCGTGATTCATAATAAGGGATCCTAGATGTAAAAAATTGCAAATAGATAGCACATGCAGAGGTCAATCAAAAAGGTGGACGAGGTAGACTTAGCCAGATAGAGAGAGATGGAAATTGCAAGCATAAGATTAACATTCGACTTTGAGATACTTGACATTGAGATACTTGACAAACTAAAATCGGAATATTTGATACAAAATATTATTCACAGCAAGCAGATAATAAGTATTAAATAATGAGAAACATGCAAACTAAATAAGCACGTGCAGGTATAAGAAATCACAACAGGCCAATGTCTAATCTCTCATAGATGGATGTTCCAATCTCTATCAGAATTTTATTTGATTATACATTTACTAAATTACTACCAGTTTAATAAAACCAATGGAATTATCTGAGATTCTGAATGGCGCATTAGGAGTATAGAGCTTAATACTGACAGGTATGACTATCACATTTACCATTTCACAATATAACTTCTGCATGGGCTGCGTAAGCATTACAATTTATAGTAGGAGAATTGCTATAGAATGATGGAAAAAAGATACTTACCCTTGTGCTAGATCCGCATTCACTGGTAGATGGGGTTGCATCGCCTGTAATTTCATTGGCGATATTTTCTGATGAAAGTATCGCAATTGGAGAGACTGTGAGCATTGACCTAACCAATGAAGAAAAAGTAGAGAACTTTAGCTTCCTTGAAACTCCAACTAATCCATCCTCATTCCCCAAGTCCTCCAACCCACCCCCGGGCTAGACAATCCAAAAAAATAATTCAGAAAAGGTATTTAGGTTCTTACGCAACCCAAGAGTTAGCTACATCACAAGGAACAGGTAGTTGGAATATCTTCAAAATTTGTAATAGCTTATTACCAACATCATCTGAATTGAAGGCTAGAATGGCCATATAATAAATAAAGCAAGACCCACTAGTCAATGTTGAAGTATGAATTATTACTAATACTAGAAGAGTTTCAAAATAGGCGAAGTACCCATGTCGACACGACAAGACACGACACGGGTATGAAATATGTGTCGGATCCTTCAAGTTTCAACTGGACACTTCGCCTTTTTGCTTGTTTCTTTTTCTTCTTTCTTTCCCATTTCTGCTCTATGTAAACACGGCGGCGCTAGGTTTTCCCTTTTTTTTCTTTTTTTTTTTTCTTTCCATTTTCTTCTTTTTTTCCTTCTTTCTTTCTCTGTATCGATAGTTTAGGATTTTCTTTGTATAAAATGAAAATGGGTTCCATATAGTGCTACTTAGTGTTCCAAAAAATTGCAATCAAGTCTCTCATTTCCTTCTTTGTGAAGAATTGATTTTGATCTATTTAAAATAACATTTTAAGTTAGAAAAAAAAGTTGGACTTTGAAAGATGTACACACGTACCCGTATTTGAAATTGGACTCTTTTTAACCATGTCTGGATATCCTATATTTTAAAAAATAAAATATCTGACACTTAGATACGTACCCGTACCCAAGTCCGAGCATCATAGGTTATTATACTGTCGAGCATGATCTAATATTGATTGGTATAAGAGACAAGAAGGATAATCAATTCCCGATTCCATCGGAAGGCGATGATCAAGCTAAGTTTAAGTCCTAGTCGGGTTCATCTAATTAACATTGTATCATAGTTAAGCACAAAATAATTATGCATCCGCCATCCAGCAAAAAGATTCCAATTGGAACACATTTAGTGATGAGTGATTAAAAGAGCCAAGAGATACTATCAAATCACAAACATCTTCATTAGCCGGGGTTAAAAATTCACAGAAACAACTACACAAACCTTTGGTGCATTCAGAAAGGACCTTAGTATTCATAAAAGTTCAAGGAATGTGAAATGAGAAAACTCGTGCTTTCTATCCAGGTTAAGCAATTACACATCACTAGATTTACAAGTAACAAGCGTAAGACGAACAAATTACTAATGAAGGATGAGTGACAGAGGTAAGATATACAAATGAGACCTCAACGAAAAAAATATGGCTGAAACAGACATGTAAAGATTAGCAATGAGACAAGATTTACTAGAAAAGCTCCAGAAAGATAAATCGCAGGCAACAAAATTACATTCTTGATTTTCTTGGCAAGTTAACTTTCCATGAAGAAGGGGACCCATATAACCAACCCTAGATAAGCACGGGATAAGTCAATTGAAAATTAGGAACTCCTTCAATTACAACAAACAAGGATCCTTTTAGCACTATGGTTTTAAATCCGTTGAGTAGTTACACTTGATAAAATCAAATAAATATCAGTAGAAGAACTACCTTTCCAACAACTCATCCTCACATGAATTTCCAGAAGAAGAAAGCCAATCTAAGTCAACAAAGTTTGAGCTATCGATCGCGTCCCCATGCTCATGCTCGAGGCATCTGTCTTTTTGCATTTCAGCAAAAAGTACCCTAGCAGGCATTGAAGGAGCATATCTACAAACACACACACACAATTAAAAAAAAAAGGAGGAAGATGAGCCAGAGAAATTCATTTTTCTTAAATGGACTCCTTTTTGCAAATGAATTCATGCACAAATCCTTTAGGCAGAATAATTTCACATACAATATGCAATAAATACATATGATAGATAGACAGTGGACTTTTTTCTGAAGTTGTTCCTTCATGTATCAAAATTAGAAAATACTAGAATTTAATGAACCGGTAGCAGAAAAAAATCAATCTAATATTTCAGATTAAGATGATCCATTTCCACAGCCAATATTAAGTTCTTACCCAATAAAGTAACAATATTTTTCCTTAAAATGATCATCATTCATTGTCTAACCTGCTTATTTAAAGGCAAGAATTTCACCTCTGCTTCCACTTTACACGTATTATACAGAAAGCGCAAGGATAATGAAGTTACAAATGGAATAAAATAGACCAGTTTCCAGTAAACAAGGTATACAAGTAGTGGAACAGGTTCAAAGCCTTCAACTATTTGACAGATAGATAATGTTTGAAAATCGTGATCTCACAAAACTCATCATCTCACATTTCTTAATAAAAATGCTCATCCCCCGTTAAAACAAAGAAAGAGCCAGCTATGTTTATTTGATAAATCGACCAGTGGAGTTGAGTTTATATCAAAGAATTGAGATAATATTAAAAATGATCTGGTCAATATAAATGCACCCACCAGAATATATGTGGCCTTAGAATTATGAACGTTCTTTTACCGAATCACATTTAATGACGGTCAATGTAAGAGTTAAATATCACTCTCAAGCATAAAGCAAAAGTAACAATTAATATCTCTTCATCTTCAAACTCTGAACATAATCAGAAAAATCATGTCTACGATCCTAGGTTAAAGTCAACAAACTGGATAGATATAATCAAGATTTTGATTGGACTCACAGCCTAATAAACATCAAATAGACATAAATTGTGTGTCCCAATTGGGCAAAAGTGTGAAGAAACCCTAAAATCAGCTTTCGGTTTGATCAGTGTGGTGGAGAAGGCAGGTGGAGGAAAATATTGAAGGAAATTTGGCGGAGAAAAGATACATTTATAATCCATCCACCTACCATTTAATGCCAAATGAGGGAAAGGAAATAAGTGTCTTTTAGAGAAAAATCATCTGTCTCATTTTTGTACAATCCCTCCAACCAAAGAAAAGAGCTATAAGTATTAATGCACCACATGCAATAATATAAAGTAGCAGTCCAGCCTTGTAAAAGTAAAATTGAATATACAGAAGCTGGAAAGTAAAGCACCTAGAATATGTTAAATCACTTTCGCAAGTTGATATTTCTGGTGATGATTCAGAAAGCATTTTGCTTCCTCCTTTTGACTTGCTAGAAAAGTCAGAACTTGGAAAACCCTTATTGATGTTTGAGGTGGACATGGGCGAGTGACTTTCATGAAGAATGTTCCCATCTGACCATGACCTTTTAAATAATGACCTAAATATAGAAAACAAGAGAGCAAAATTTACCAGAACTTACAGAGGTGCACAATCACATTAATATCATGCAGCAGTTAAAAAAAAATAGCATTCAAATTTTCCCAAAACAACAATGTGAGAAGTGCATCTCGAATGATTAATAAGTAATCCTATCTCAGTCTGATGTAAATATAGCTAAGGATCCTATATAAATTTTTATTCCATCAAACAAACTAAAAGTTGAAAGACAAGAAGAAAGATCAAGGTCCAAAAGCATCCACGAACAACTAGGTTAATTCCCCATATGATAAAAAGAAGCGTTACAACATATAACTCAATACCACCTTACCTTCCATTTTCATCACTATTTGACTGTACATTCCTTCCCACGTTAGAATGCTGGTCGGAATCCAGCTCCCATACATGAGCTTTACCTGGTTGAGGTTGAAAATGCCCCAAAAACCTGCTCAAATATTATCAACTAAACTGTTAGTTTAAGTGATCATTCCATCACCTCGAAAACTATACTGGAAGTAGTTAAAAAAAAAAAAAGTAATAAAAATCTTGGAAAAGGAAGAGATGTCAACACTCTCTAAATGCTATTGAAGCATGTTGAGAACGGGATAAAGTACCTGGCAGACATAGAAAATGTTCCTATAACATCTCCTAAGTTCATCTTCACTACCCATATCACCTATAACCATATAAAAATTTCAAGAAGCATATGTAAGACCAGAACCACTACCAACTTACACATTGATGGCATTTTGCTTCTCCATATCCATGTAAGCATTGCTATAATATCTCTGTAGAGTTCTAAAAAATTCCTGGGACTGGGTTGCAGCTTTCCACTGACCCCTTCTCGCAGAGAAAATCTATAATAAATTAAATTTCAAAATGTCAACCAAAACACATACTTGTAATAACTGAAATAAAATGGTTATTTGAAAGGATAATCAATTGTATATTCACCTAGGAATCCCCCTCCCCCCCAACACCCTTTTCCAAATGAAAAATGCTTACAGTGAAAGCCACAAACTGCTGTAGACTCTAAAAACAATTTCCAACACAAAAAGGATCAGACTGAAGACAAACCCTAATAACAGTTGATAAAGGAGGCGTGCAGTCGCTTTATAAGGTTGTTTTGACACAAAATTATAACAAATATATAAAATAAATATCAATAAAGCAGAAACATGCTACAGCTGACCACTCAATATCACATGAAATGATATTGGTAGGTAGAGAAATCAACATGATTTTATAGTTAATAACTAATACCAATGGTTTACAGAAGTACTATAACTTTTCTGAAAGAGAATTGAATATAAGACCATAAGAACATTTGCAATCGGATATTTCAATTCGCAAGAAAATAGCTTCTGATTTTACATCAAACTAATCCTAAATATGCCAGTTAGCTAGGAAATGATGCAATAATAAATCCAGTCAGTCTACCCAATATTAGAGGCGATTACACATTAGCTTACCTTGTTGTGAGCAGCTGAACCGCCATACTGATGTGCAAGGGTATCACCCATTCTTTCGTAAAAAGCCATCAATTCATCAGCCAAAGGATCATCAAGGTCTATCTTGGCGGAGGTTGTTACTCCAAGCGCATGCAACTGATGTCCCAAAGCAGCCAAGCCATATGCATATTGTGCCACATTAGTGCGATCCAAACAGTCTATGCAGTTTGTCCTGAGCACTCCCTTTTGGAACATCGGAGGTTTGACGGTAGAATTGCCATTAGAAACAGTATTGCCTCTTCTAGGTTTTCTATCTGCGTTATCAGAATCCTCATTCTCATCATAGAGATGTTTCTCACATTTGCTATTGCGATATCTTGTGGTGGACATATCAGGAGCAGCAACATTACTGTGCATAAAACAATTGAGAACTTCCTTTATATCATTATGAACTTACACAGTATCATAATGGGAAAAAAGTATATACTGGCAATTTATTGAGCAAATTACTAACAACCATAATGCCATGTGACAATAGATGTATCTACACATTTCAGTAAGTCCTCTATGAATAAAATAATCAGGTATAATCCATACAAAAAGAATTTTCTTTCTCCTTTGGAAAAGATCAAAAGTTGACTTCTTGTGGTAAAGGGTAATTAGGAGTTATGTGACTATAACTCTCGGGTATTTCAAAAAACAAATATGAAACAATCAGAAAAAGAGTGAGAACATTCATCATGATATAGAGAAGCCATGTTTTTACTTGCAAGTCGATTTGTATCAAATCCCAGAGGTAGGAACAACCAATGATATCCGCCGGTTGTCCTAACTCTAGATTAGACATGATGTTGAAGTGCTAAAAATACTCCAATAAAGATCCTAGCACCACGTTTGTTATAAGTTTTCTTTAGGTCTTAAAATGGTCTTAAGACTAATATCCCACCTAAAAACTTAAGCCCATTAGAGATGAAGGAATTTATTTTGTTCATATTTTATATCTGCTCCTTATTGGAATGATGGATTCATTTTTTCGCTTCAGACTTGAACATGAAATTTTCACATTTGGGGTGGCACTAAGAACTGAACTTTGGATCCTTGTCAGACCATCTAACAACTTAAGTTGTTAGAGAAAGAAGAGGTATTTATTTATATTTTATATCTTAAACAATATACTAACATAATGAGGGATGACTACCCAGTAAAGTAAGAACATAAACATGCTTATAATAAGATGAAAATGCAAAGTACAATAATTTTAATGCACTTTAATTATAAAAAAAAAGGATTGTGGTGAACAAACTCACTCAAAAGAAGGCCATGACATACATCCCTCTGATTGCAAGGCAGGTGTTACGTGACAATAGAAGAAACCTGTAAGAGTTAATGCATATGCAGCCACCTTTCCCAAGAGAAGAAGAACATTTGTAGCTTTACTGAGGAAAATAGTTAAAATAAAGACTAGTCAGGCCTTAAACAAAAGCAGCATGTCTTAAAAGGATAAAACATTAGATACCTCCGAGAATGTTTGTGCAGATCCCAGTGGAGGAATTTAAGACGATTCTCCTCTGAGATATCTTTATTGATAGCTTCAATCGCATTAGCAAACTCTGTACGAAGAATGGATTCTCGAGGCTTCTTTTCATTTGTCTGTTGATAACAAAATTTAGTGCATATATATTATAAACTTCAACAATAACAGATATGGTCATATGGAGTTGACGAATTCACCATAAAACCCTTTAGTACAAAAGTAAAGATAACATCCTTCTCACCTTAATCAAATTTAAAATGATAATAGGGTTCCCATATCGCTTGACAAGATTTTCAAAATGAAGTCTGGTAGCCTCATAATTCTGGTCCCTCTTTGACACTGGACAATTAACATCAGTTACGAAGTACAGAAATGAAAATTAGATTAGTGTTGTTTAGCCACAAAATAAGAAAGGAATCAAAATTGCTATAACGTACATATAATATCAGGCTTAAGATTTAGACGTGAAGTTTCCTGTGACCAGAATAGTGGGATCGACCCACGATTTTGGACAACAGAACTAATCTGCATAGGGAACCCTTCTGGAACATCCTCAAATACAATCTGCTCAGTCTCAACATCATTTGCAACTCTGCCCTTCTCATTGATCCCTCGTTTTAGATATCTACAATGTAGGAAAAAATCTCAAGTATCATATGTGCAACAGAGAGAAAGGGGTGAAGAAAGATCAGCAGAAAGCATCCAATGATGGGACAAAAACAACACATGAGTTTCATGTTGCAACATTAAAGTGAAGAATATAACAATGATAATCCGTACTTACAGCAGCAATTCTCCAAATTACTATGCTTCAATGTATCTCTACAGTTCTAACACATGAATTAGTGCCTGTATGTCTATGAAGAGTTTACAAAAAGTATACCAAGTTAGGAATTCCACTTTTATTTTTATTTTTATTTTTTTTTTGAAGTAAAGTAGGCGGAGGTTCATTTGAAGAACCATGAACAATATGCAGCTGTCCGCCTATCCCTCCTACTTGAGCAAGCCTGGAAGCTAATTTCTATTTTTTTTTTATTATTATTATTATTTATTTTAAGAAAAACACCAACACAGCTTTAGTGCGTTTTCAGGTACCACCAACTAAGGAAGGCTAATGGGGGTTTGGATTCTCCAACCGTATCTATAAAATCAAACTCATGAAATAACAAGGGGATAGGGGACAAAAACCTGACCTCCCGAAGACGAAGAAATGCAACAAATGAAGGAAAGTAATAAGAGAAGTACTTCCAATACAAAAATAGTAGGTGAAAAACAGGCATTCGTCCTCCTGATAATAGCGTTGATTCCAACCCTCATATGCAAGCGAATAGGCAACCTGGTTCCCCTCGTGGTAAGTGTGAAAAATAGTATCACGATCAAATGAGAGAAGAAGTTTGATTTGTTTGAGAATGATCTGAATCACTCATGGACCTTTACCCTAGGTGATGCAGTGATAGGTTACATATGAGTCAGTCTCCACCCAAATATCTAATAATCCGAGTCGTCAAGCAAGCAAAATCCCATCTGAGATAGCCTGTAACTCAACGTCCAAGATAAGGCCATCTCCATATGATGACAAGAAGACCCTAATGCCATGTCCATCTTGGTCACAAATAATGCCCCCACCACTAGCAAATCCATCGTTGAAGCATCTTTCAATGTTGATCTTGTGAGATCCCATCATTAGAGTACGCCAAAAAGTCAATATAGGGTGTATTGGGGGAGGAAGAATCAAAGAAACACCAAAAGATGAGGTGATAGTCTGAGTCTCCGCAGCAATGAATAAGCCGAAATAAGCAACCTATATGAAGAAGTGAAATTATGTAATACTCTCCAAATGATCCGTCTAGGCTCTATGCGTATCTCACTATGCTCCGCATCATTCTTCGCAAGCCATAAGAACCAAAATATATACAAGAGGCAGTCGAAGGTGGAATGTCAAAACCAGCAAATCACCCATCTTTACATGTGATATACATTGATGCAGGCCAAATAATTGTCTATTGTAAGTGTTTTATATATTTTGACTTCTTTTTTAATTTTTCGAATTTAAGTTCTCTAGGTTTTTTTCTTTAGAAAGATTTCACTGGTAAGGGATTTAAGTCCTATGAACTGTAGTACTCCTAAAAGTTTTTGCTGAATTTTCTTCCATGCAAAATCTTCTTGCATGCTCAATTGAACCATCCAACTCATCTTCCTTTTTTGACCGTTACCTTCTTCAACGGTATGAAAATCAATTCTTTTGTTGATTTTAATCAGCAGCAAACAAGCCCATAATAAAATTGAGTTTTCCTTCTAGATTCAAAGTTTCCGATTGGATTATAGGATGTGAATTGAAGACAAGGATCCCCCTCCCCTCTCTTCTTACTTCTGCTCCATCACCTAACTAGCTAGTGCATGCTTCCTTCTTAAGGGTCCCAAAAATATAAATCAAGTGATTGAGTGTCCTCTCCAAGTGGGGTCAAACCCCTGCTAGGAAAATCCCTATTCAATCTTCTATCACGTTAATTAATATGCACCCACTTGCCAAAAAGCCCATGTCACAAGCAGATTTTTAATCCTAACTCCTCGATTTCAGGATTACAAAGAGCAAGAGCTCAAATAACATAGTAATGGTGATTAATCTGAATTTTTTTNAAGCCCATAATAAAATTGAGTTTTCCTTCTAGATTCAAAGTTTCCGATTGGATTATAGGATGTGAATTGAAGACAAGGATCCCCCTCCCCTCTCTTCTTACTTCTGCTCCATCACCTAACTAGCTAGTGCATGCTTCCTTCTTAAGGGTCCCAAAAATATAAATCAAGTGATTGAGTGTCCTCTCCAAGTGGGGTCAAACCCCTGCTAGGAAAATCCCTATTCAATCTTCTATCACGTTAATTAATATGCACCCACTTGCCAAAAAGCCCATGTCACAAGCAGATTTTTAATCCTAACTCCTCGATTTCAGGATTACAAAGAGCAAGAGCTCAAATAACCTAGTAATGGTGATTAATCTGAAGTTTTTTTCCCCCTCTACAGTTGAAATCCTATGGATAAGAAGTGCCTGTAGCATTGTATTTTCAAATTAGAGAGAATTTGGGTTTAGCTTTACCGCTTCAATTTTTTTCAAGGTTAGTTTGAAATCTAATAATGCATCTTAATCGCATTTAAAACACCAAATATTAATTGAATTCCTAACATTAACCTTTCAAGGTTCTTACC
>CAIGRH010070129.1:0-13725 GCA_903798295.1 Fraxinus nigra
CTTTTGTTGACAATTTTCATGCAAAACAAAGCCAAACAAATGATATTCGGTATGATTTTTTTTTTTTTCAAATTTTTTTATTTTTTATTTTTTTATTTTTGACAATTGGAACAAATTCTAGACCCAATAGTAAAAAAAATTATCAGTTTAATGGACAATTTTCATAAAAATAAAGTCAAATGGACACCAAACTTTCAACATTTTCCAAATGGAAAATTATACAAATCAAACACAATTAATTACAATTTCTGGACAATTAAATTCCCTAAAATTCATTTTCTTTCCACCCATTTTCCACCTTCGCAATCAAACGGATCCTTAGTAATATTGTATGAAAGCAAATGTTAAATCTTACCACTACCAATTTTTAAAAAAAAATTGTGTACCCTTTCAACGGTATACAGGCGAGGAGCGTGTTAATGATAATATTTAAATGATATATATGTAATTCTGCTAAACCATTAACAGTTGATGTATCTGGCAGTAATAGTTTCATTCTAATACTCGTTTTGAAGAGCATGTGAGCCAAAGAATTAAGTCAATCCATTGATATAAAATAAGCATCTTGTTTAGCTGTCTCTGCACAATACAAGACTCCAAAAAGAACAAATATTTGTTCAGTTTTGACTTCCAAGTTATTCCCTCATTTCAAGCAAATTTTTTGACAAAAAATTATTATCTGTTTTCAGTTTCATGGTCCCAACCATGTACCAAAAATAATTTATGGACATAAAAAAAAACTCCCACAGCAATAATTTGGGGAGTCTTATATATATACTTTCATGTGCTTTGATTTGTCATAGATTCTTCTTCTCAATTCTCATTGAACCAACAGTCCAGAGAAAATATGGAGGAATCCAAAGGCAGAAGGAGCCCTTTTTGCATGCCCAAGTTCAGAGGTATAGGCTACACAAGAAAGAGCAATCGGTTATTGCCTATGTCGTTGTTGGATCGTTTTCGAGAGGCTGTTTTTAGGTTGATCATGTTTTCTGCTCTCTCCAAAGCTCAACATGTTAGTCAATCTTCCACAGATGCACAAATGCCTTATTACACAGTACATGATCCTCAATATAGTGAAGCCGTTGCGGACTGCATAGAGTTCCTTAAGAAGTCTGCAGTCACAGACGACTTCGACTCCGACTCCTGTGCTACAAATTCCATCGATCCTGCTACTTGACTTGTATTGTAAACTTCTCGTGATCATCAATTATCTTGTAATCTGATCTTCAGTTCCTTTCTTCTTTTTTATTGTTTTGTTAGGTGAGGCTGTGATGTTGAAGAGATGGCTCAGATGCAATTTTCAACATTGTAGATTGTTATTACAGGAACATATTATAAAAATTGGCTTATTTTTAAGCAATAAGATGAATTTATTTATTTTAGATTTAAAGCTGAATTACTTCAAAGTCAACAATTTATTTCAACAACACATTTTATGATACCCATGACTTTTCAATCACATATTTTATTAGCTTTTTATGAAAAAATAATATTAAAAAAAAAAAAACTAATTTTTATCTAAACCATATAGAGACTAAAGCATTTATGTTTAATTTGCATATACAGTAATTCTAAAACAAAAGTCCACCAAGCATTTAGTTGATTCTTTCCGCAACCGACTCTTCTCTGTTGTGCGTCCTACGAAATATATGAATATTTATCTTCAAAGAAATGTAAGTCCAATAAAATGTTAGCTAAAAATAATGTTTAACCAACTTATAAGTAATTTTGCCAAACATACATTCCTACGTGCCACAACATCGTACTAGTATTACTACTACTTTCTAATGTATATATTAATTGGAGATTATCATAGTTTTTTAACACGCTTATCAGCATATCTGGCAAGAAGTTATCAACTAACTAAAGCAGTTAACCAAGCTCTAAGGATTAAGATCACATTCACAAAAAGCTATGAAATAAAACAACCAAGCAAATGAACGCTCAAGTTTCCATAGAATGGCTTTTACTACGATAAAATGCACAAAATTGACGAGCAAAATTTTGGATCCTCCGTGAACACAAACATACTGAACAGTAATCAAATGACATGATTCTTAGCTAAACTCTCAACACAAAGTACATCCAACCTCAAGCTAAAAAAGGAAAAAAAAAATATGAGAAGCACTTTTGCAACATCCTCCCTAAAAATCTCAACAAACAGATACCTGCAAGGAGGATTTGACACCACAAGCTAAAATGCCTCTCGTCCCATGCCACGACGATCATTGCGTGCCCGATCCATATATATGTCGCGATGGTAATCTTTAGGTGATGGTGGCCCAACTCTAACAGGAGACCTGCTTCTCTCTCTAATATCTCGAGCCCATTGGCCACGAGCAGGTGCTGCTGCTGGAGGTGGAGAAACTGGTCGTCTCTCATACCCCCCTCTCCTCTCAGCAATGAAGCTATCCCTCCCACGATCTCTAGGGCCCAAATCTAGTGGTACTGGTCTATCGAGCCTGTATCTATCCCTGAAGTCATTTACAGGGAAATCTAGTTCATCTCGACGGATTGGAGGCTCAGGGAATCTGCCTTCATTTCTGGGTGGGGCAGCAACTCTGAAATCTCTAGGACCATCTCTGGCCCAACCACGAGGAAGAGACCTATAGCCATTCACGATCCTTCCTGGAGAACGATCCATTGGGGGCCCAGGAAAACGACGAGTGGAAGGCAGCAGGGGACCAGGATAAGCCCTCCTAGGACTCCCAGCAGGTGCATAACGGAACCTGTTGCAGTTGTTGCAGTGCTCACGCCTAGCAAAATTCAAGTTTTTACATCTGGGACATCAAAGGAACTGCTTTAGACACAAGCAAGTAGGTTGCTAATTTTAGAAAGCACGTTGGAAATATGAAAAGAATAGCACAAATACAAAAACCCCACAGCATACTTTAATTACCATTCTAAGCGAAACTTCCTCCGTTTCTTTTTGCCTCCCCCAGTTTTAACTCAATATGAACACAACCGTGAATGCTGGAGTAATTCCCACTTCCCACCAGGCACACACATGCAAAAAATATGAAGAAATTAACCCTTTTGAAAGATCAGTAAGTAGGGTTATCAAACTCCAGTAGAATGAGGACTTGGTACAAGATTGTATTCATAAATATTCCTCTTGAACAAAAAGGAACTTACATGCAGGAGAAAGACGGACTAGTGCAATAGGCCAGCTGTTAGTTTTTATTCTTATTTATATTTTATTTTAACCCTTTTGACAACCAAACTTTTCAAAAATAGAGTTTTGAATAGTGATTTTTAGGAGAGTGTGGTTAAAAAAATAAGGAAAAGTTTTGGATTTACGTGCAGAATATTTTATCGTGTGAATGCATGACTAAAAATGAGTACGTATAAAAAAGAGTTGAAAAGTATAATTGTCAAACAGGAGCTTAATTTTGTCAGTGCATGTGGGGGTACGTCCGAGAAAATGTTTGATAATTTGAGAGTTACACTTACATCCTATGCACGTGTGCACAAAGCTGAGTGCATCCTTTTAAAAGCAACTTATTTCCATATGCATGTGTAACGCTCCAAATTAATACTGGATTAATTGGATCTGCAGGCATATCTTACAAGAAAATAATGCACAAGGATTTTAGCTCAAATAACTTAATTTGCCCACACAAAAGCATAATAAGAAAAAGCCCTGTAAGATGACGTCAAAAGGCAGGAGTAAAGTACATAAAGAGCAAAAGGAGAAAGAAAATAACTTACAAGGGATCTGGACAAACCCAATCTCCTTCTCTTGGACGAACATTAGGATTATTTCTTGTCAAACTTTCACCTCTGAATGGTCGAGGACCATACCCAGGCCCATCATACACTCTACCAAACCTGCCACCACCCCTCCCACGGCTATAAGGAGGGGAGTGTTCACGATATCTACCAAGATCTCTCCAATTTCCAAATCCATGACCACGTGGTGGAGCAACAGAATGATCAAAACCAGGACTATAGCGACGATCTGCAACCCTACGTCGCACAGCAGAAACAGAGCCTGCATGCATTCTATAACCTGAAAAAAGCCAGTGCCCAAAGCTATAAACACGTAATTACGTGAGTACAAATCACCTAGGGATAGTCTCCTACACAAGCCAATGTGAAACCCAAGAAAAGCCTAGGACAAATTCAAGTATGTCAAGGAACAGTTACCACAACTTGGAGCATCTCCTTGTCAAAAATGCTATAGAAATAAGATACTAGTGTAGAAAAGCGTAAAAAACCAGCCAATAACTTCCCTTGAAATTGCTTCCCAAGTGATATGTTGATGTTACCAGTAAAAATACTGAACCAAACAAGAAACGCTGAAATCATCCACATCTCAGACGATCAAGATTTGAGATCCTTGGGCCAAAAACGATCTAAGTTTAGCTAAATAGCAAGGCACAACCAAATATGACAACCATTAAGCACTAAAAATTAGTTATCTCTAAACACCCCTGCAATATTAAGCCAAAACTCACTGATGGTGACCAAGCCAATACTTTGTTATACACCAAGGTGACATTCAGATAGAAACATCGTTTACTATTCCAATTGCAGAAACAGATTTACATGTGCTCATTCAAACGCACACCGTTGATGGCATTCCAAAATATATACATCCGAGATCCTTGGTCATAGGTACCCGGCGAATTAGTGAGAATAAACAACCATGCAGACCCAAAACATATAACAAAACCCTACCAAAAATTAATAACAAAATGAATGAATTATCTGTTCAGTACCCATTTAACCAATATTTGCCAAGATGCCAACAGATTTATGATTCCATTTGCCATACACAAGAACCTAAGACAATCCAGCAGATACTGTACAAAATAATGCGATCCAAGAAGTAACGATTCTGTCAGCTCTCACATAACTTTGCTTTTAAACAGCCCAGTTAATCCATAATTAACCATTCGAACATTTTAGCTTTCAACTTCAACTCAAGCTTCATCAGAATAGAAATTTATACCTGAATCTCAAGGAATGATATTTCCAATATTAAGAATCCAACTCAAATGACATATAATCCTCAGCCAATATCTGCTTTTATGTGGCAATTGCAATCCTCACACCTCATTATCGTTAAATGGTTCCCCAACTTACAGAGATTTTATCTACTGTAGGATTTACAGTTAGTCGTATCTGAGTTCTCGGACCAAACAGCACATCTTCTTAGAAAACATTTACATGACCAGCACACCTTACTTCCAAATGAGATGCATGGCTGGTCAAAAGTTAAACAACATATACCACATTCATCATAATCTTAGAGCTTCAAACATATTACCCACATGGCTTGGCAACGAAGTAATACCTTTAGTTCAAAAATAATTTACCACAGTCATGTTATCATTAAAAACCACACCAACATGCCTTCCTCAAGACCCAAGTTCTTGCACCAGGCAACATTACGGCTGAAAAAAACAACAGCAAAACTCATTCACCATTCAAGAGTCTATAAGTGACATTGCTTTGATGCACAACACATGGTAATGGCAAGGAGGGATGCAAGCACCAATCATTGTTTGATAAGGGTAAATCTATTTGTACATAATGTGTGCCATAATGGCCACATGGAGGCTCCATTGGGGGGGCTCCATGTGGCCACTATGGCACACATTATGTAAAGGGTTATGTTGATGCAGCATAACCCGTTTGATAAAGTATGTCAAAGGAGGTAATGACATGCCGCTTAACAGAAAGTATGTCAAAGGCAAACGTCATAAGTTGACATTAATTGCTCTAAAAAGATTCAATGACTAGTAAAATTTGAATTAAATGCCATGATTTAAAGGATATCAAACAAGACGAAGAAATTTAAAAAAGAATGCCGTATTAAAAAGACATAAACCTGTCAATTTATGCCTATTTACTCATAAATAGCATTTTTTTAATGCATTTTAACCTAATTATGTAATAGGCCACTTCACATATTTGCGTCATGACAAAGATTCCTAGATCCTTGAAAATCATCATCTCATGTTTCAGAATTATATGCAACGATGATAGTATAGAGACAATTGAAAATCACATGTTTGTATAAGCTAGACACTTCACCTGCAAAACAATGACAATCAGATACATCCTTTCCCTAAATAGCACACACCAGCATGCTCATAGTCATAGATAAGATCCCTAAGAAACAACATTTCTTCTGCCATTTTAACCCAAAAGAATTTCAAATGAAATAATAAAATTCAATTAAAGGGTACCAACATAGAACTCTGATAATGCTGAGAAGTCCACAGATTTCATCTCAATATAACAAAGACAAAGTAACAGACATAGAATTGGTAAAATCACCAAAACTTGAATGATAGGCATTGTACCCCAGGATTATTTCACAAATTTAGCCCTTGTTTGATTTTGAATTTCAAAATCATTTTTCTTCAAACTCATCTTTAACCACACAATATTCTAATAAAATAATTTTGCACTGTGGACTCATGATTTTTCCTACTTTTTAGCCAAACATTTTCTAAAAATATTACTTTTTCACAAAATCACTTCTCAGAAAATCAAACAAGGGCTTAATAAAGAATTATGTTACATTCCCAGAGAGATAGTCCAAATCTTGTTCTTCTTGTTGACATTACAAGAAAACTTGAACTTCTTTATTTGTCTGCAACGAGAAAATCAAAGGCATGACAAGTTTTTTTTAAGAGTTGCTCGAGTTTGAATGAAGCTACAGACTTGAATTTGAGCTCAAGCTTGAGTAGCTCAGTAACCCTAGAACTTATCAAGCTCTAAGACGACACATTAACTCAATAAAGCCCCAAATTAAAACATGGTAGAAGACCTAATTTACTTTCCTTGTTTCAAATTCCACACTTACGGTACTTGCATATTATGAGACAAATTATTATCATCAATGAATCAAATAAAAATGATCTTTTCAATACTAGAAAGGTTATATTGAATCCCAAAACACATAGAACAGAATAGGAGTAAAAATAATAATAAAATTAGGGTTGGGGTTCTGGAAATCACCCGGCTAAGAAAGAATGCTAACAAAATAAGCAAAATCAAGTATTAATAAAAGGATAGAAACAAACCACGGTCATCGGAGGCATATCGTTCAGAACGAAAATACGGAGGCGGATCACGACGAACCTCGCCGGGTTCGTAGTCGCTGCCAGCACCACCGCCACCGGTGGCACCTCCTCCATCCGCGCTGTCGGTGGGACGTACAACGAGGCTGCTCAATAGTGGATGGTGTGACGCTGTTTGGGCCTTCTCTCGTAACCCCATACCTTTTCCTCCCTCTTTGTTTTGCGCCGTGATTTTCTTTGTGCCCTAGGGAATATTTTGTCAAATAGGTCGCTCGCACCTTGGCCACCATTTGGTTGAATTTATTTATTTTCATTTATTTATTATTTATTTTTATTTTTTGGGAAAAATTAGTGGACGGTATACGTGGATTTTGGGAGGGATTGAAGTATCAATTTAGGTTGAATTTTACTTTTAGGCCTCGCAAAGGATTAAAATCAAATTTTTAATAATTTTTAATAAAAGTTGATGAAATATATGATAAAAAAATTGTGAATTTTCTGAAATACGTTATTAAAATTAATTATTAATTTTGATTTATATTTAAATAAAAATTTTAATCCCTACCAAATAGGGGCTTGATTCATTGAATTTTTTGGAGTGAGTATTTTAATTGGAATCACACTTGAATCGTAATCGAATGAAAATCGAAGTTTCGATCTATTTTTAAAAAATTAAATAAAAAATTGGGAGCTGAAACCTAAAATTGATTGGGTTCGGATGATTCTTAGTTTTTGAACCTGATCCATGAGTACCCAACTTTGAAAGTGAATTATCTTTTTTATATAATTTATTAATGAGGAAATTACAAGAACTCAGACATTTAGAGATCCCATTTCATAAATCAGAGGTCTAGTTTACTATTTTAAATCTCAGTTATTTTGTTAAATTAATCCTACACAATTTCAAACCATAATTATTTCATTTTCTCTCTACTCTCTCTCTCCCTACCACCCTATTTTCTCTCCCCTTTCTCTTTATCCTCGTCGTCGTTGTCCCCCATCGGCACCACCTTGCCGACACAACCACCGTTGTTATCTATCTATTATCACATCTCACAGTCTTTGTCGTGAAGCCTCTTCTCTCACGTTTTCTTCGCCGCGAAGCCACCTGAGGACGTTGGAGTGTAGCCACACAAAGCAGTTGGACACCAGCTTCGCCATCACAAGTCACTTCGGGGGCCAAGCCACACGGCGGTGTTGCCGTCGCTCTTTCTCTCCTCTCTTCTCCCTTCTCACATTCTCATGTTTTGCTGTAGGTGTGGTGTAAATGGAGACGATGAGGTGGTGGTGGTAGTATGTTTTAGGCAGTGTGGTGGATCTGTGGTGGTGGTCCGTGTGGTGGTGATGGTGGTTTGTAAGATAATGGTGGCTCGTGTGGTGGTGGTTGTTTTTGGTTATTATTGTGGTAGTGGTTCTGGTGGTGTTGTGGCGGGGTGGACGGCGGCGGTGGTGATCTTTTTGGTGTTGTGGTGCATGCGCCAATGGTTGTAGTTGTTTTTTGTTGGTGGAGGTTGTGGTGGTGTTGTGACGGGGGTGACGGTGGTGGTTTGGGTAGTGTTGTGGCGAGGGCGGGCGTGAGATTATTTGTGATCAATTATTTGGTTGATTTGTGACTAAATATTGGTGAATGATCGGGGTGGGGTGATGTGTTTGGTATATGTGACCGATATTTTGGTTTATTGTAACTCATTATTAATCCGTGACCTTAAATTTCGATAATTTGTGACCAAGAAATTTGGAAAAATGTGACATATAATCGATAAACTGTGATCTATAATTTCTTGATCTGTAACCAATGAATTAAATTGTGACATATAATTTTTTTAAACTGTGGCCTATAAAATTTCCGATTTGTGACCATGAAATAATTTGTCATGTTTCAATTCTTGATTTGTAATCGATGAATAAATTATGACCTATAATTTTTTGGAATTGTGATCGTAAAATAATTTATGCCTTTTCAATTTTTGATTTGTAACCGATGAATAAATTGTAACTTATAAAATTTTGAAATTGTGACCGTAAAATAATTTGTGGCGTTTCAATTTTTTATCCGTGACCGATGAACAAATTGTGACCTATAAATATTTGGAATTGTGACATAAAATTTATTATTTGTGACCAATTATATGAAATTTGTGATCAAATTATATGAAATTGTGACCTTAATATATTTAATTAATAAAATATATGTTTAATTAATTAATTTATAAATAAATTTTACAAAATTTTGAGATTTGAAATTTTAAACGTTAAAAAATCTGATATTTGAAATTTTAAACCTTAATTTCTTAAATTTGAAATTGATAAAACTAAACATCTTAAGCTCGTTTGATCTACATTATTATCTCATTAAAATGAAAAATATGACCGTTATCTCTCACATTAACATTTAAATTTAAATTTTCTATATCTTGTGTGAGCTCCAATAACGACTATATTTTTCATTCTCATTCTACAATAAATTGGCTCAAACATGGCCTAATTATGAAATTTTCCCTTTATTAATACTGGTCCAATGATCTAACCCAACAAATAGTAAATTCGAAGGGCCCAACAAATAACAAGTTTGCAAGACCCAAGGAATAAGTATCATAATAAATGGGATTCATTCATTTGAATAAATTGAATAGTATCACTTTCATTCTTGACCACTTTGATCGTACTTTAAATGCTGCTCACCTCACTAACCTTTTCTTGAGGCACTGTACGTAGAACCACAGACGAAATTGGATCCTATAATTCTAACCATTGAATACTATTTGGCCTACGTTTGGCCCCATTTTTCTGAAACTAATTTCCCATAAAATAATTTTACTTGTAAAAATCGATTCATGTTCAAGTTCGGGTTTGAATCCTCCCAACATCCAAACCTAGATTTTGGTGAGTGAATTTAATATTGGATTAACGATTTGGGTCTCGTGCCCAAGCCATTATATCATAAGTATTGTTCATTTTGGGAAAGCACATGCTCTATCGTCAATCACAAATTTTTATCGCCTTTTCAGAATTCGAACTTAAGACCTATGTCTTATGAGAGACTTAGTTGAATCTTGGTATCAATTAAACGGATAATACATATGACATAACGGCTTGGACACAAGGTCCCGTTCGTTACAAAAAAGTTGTCCAATTAGTACTAAAATTTACCTTAAATGTTGTGATTAAATGTAATGCTGGTCAAGTGGGAGATTGTTGTATTGATACCTATTGATGTATTGTATTTCTACTAAATGGACTAGTATTGACATTTTGGTCAAGTGGGATGAGCCATTTTTTTTTAATAAACACGTATGGAGGCCCATACTCTCATCCCATTTAATATAGAACTGACCCATTAAGTTCTCTATATACATGTGACCTTTTGCCTCTTTAGTTTGGTGAGGATTATCGGTTTCTAGAAGGGGGTAGAGAGTAGTTCTTTCCATAGAGAAGTTTTTCATTTTTTGCAGCCTAAACAAAGAAATGAAAAGTCAACTACAAGCTATTGGAGGTATGCTTTTTCTTTGATATTGTTGAATACATGCTAAGAAATTGAGAAGGGATTATTAGATTCATTTAATTCAATAGTCCCCACTCCATCCCTCCCCTACACACTTCCTTTTTCTTAAGGACACACACTTTTCATAAACAGAAAGGAGAACCAGGGACGGCTATTGTTCATAAATATGGAATTGCAATTTACTTGAAATTGAAATTTAGCCATGTGGCGTCAAATTCATATTGCTTCGCTTGGTAGCATGATGTTTGTATTGCTCTCTCACTACTTCGTTATACGATTGGGAGAGCACATACAATTCATTTTCACAATAGTAGATCCCTCCATAGCATCAAGTAATCATACATGAACGGAAAATAGTGTCGATTTAGCAATTGCATGGATACATACCAAGTATTGAAGTTTTGGTCGGGCAATCATATATATACAAGCGATAAAATTATCTATTCAAATCACGAAACTTTGAACCTCTAACCACTCAAAATGGGACACTTTGACAATGCTCTCTCTCTCTCTCTCTCTCTCTCTCTCTCTCTCTCTCTCTCCACACACACATACACACACCACCTTGCATGCCTAAGTGTCGTGTTCGAATGGCTCGAGGTCTAAGGTGTTTTGAATTAAATGGATGATCATATCACGTGACCATCACACAAAAGTTTTTCTATATATATGCATATTCCCATTATTGAAAAAAATGCAGCTTAAGGTATCTAAACTTATGCAATATAATAAATATTAATTATAAATAAGTCAAACGCTCAAATGCTCTTATCAGAAGTAAATGTTCCAGGGCCAAACGACATTTTTAGATTTCACATTTCAGTGTACACGACCCTTCAAAAAATTTACGCTTGAGAAAGCTTTTCTTGGTACACGCTCAAGTTTTCTTCAGACAACTTTTATATTACTAACATAAATTAGTGCAACACAACCTGAGTTGCACAAGCATCTCTTTCAAATTTAAGAAGGCAGTTGATGATAACTGTAATACAAAACATCCTGGAGATAGGTACGTGCTTATTAATCTCAAGGAAACCGAATTGAGAAATCATTCCCAGTGGTTGTAACATCGAATTGGTCATCAAAGTCAGAATCCACGTCAAAATCCCTGCAATCACCCCATTCATTATCAGAATCCTCGTCTTGACACCCGCATTTAGAAGGAATCCTCAACTCTGATACCGGTACTGGTAGAGGTTCTTCATTCAAATACTTGTCGTGGAGCAATTCCATGGCAGTAGCTCTACTAGATGGGTCGAAACATAGTAGGTTTTTGATAATAAGAACTTCATTGGGAGAGCATTTGCACAGACATGCTTCCAAACCTACCGGATTTTCTACTTTAGCAAACGAAATTATTTCATACTCGAGAAGTTTTGTGCAACCCGGCCAAACTTTTTCAGATAAGTTCCCCAACACACTAAAGATTCTGCCCAACTGATCAATATCTGAATTGCCTGGAAAAAGTGGTTCAAGACTCAAAAGCTCGGCAAAAATACAACCCAATGACCATAAATCAATCTCCAGCCCATAGTTTGTGGAACCATAAAGAAGTTCAGGAGCTTTGAACCATCGAGTTCCAACACAGGAGGTAAGGGAACCATCCCCATTGTCTCCAGCCTCAGCCTCATAACAGAAGGAATGTCGTGAAGGAACTTCTTCTCTATCACTCGTGGTGCATGTAGCAATATTGGATGCATCTCCATCATGAGTGATACTGTCTTTATCAATTCCATTTGGGAAGTCACTAATTCTGAGCTCATTTGGCCCAAAAGTGCATTCTTCTTTGCCTGAAGATCCTTGCTCTTGAATTAATTTGCTTCCTTGATTAACATCGTCCAGTACTTGATGAACATCAGGTGGCTGACCTAAAGTAGATTCATTTGGGGAAGCCTGCTGATAAGTCTGGGTATTATCATTAACAGCAGCAAATCCAGAGCCCAGAAGTATCCTAGCCTGCATACAGAAATACAAGACATATTATCTCATATACTAAACAAATCTTTAAACAACCTCTATGTGGTGATATTCATGATAAAGATAGAAGTAAACTAGAATGTTGTTATGGCATTTATTATTTATGACACATTAAAATGTTGCGACAAAAAATGGGAACCTCCCGTTCACTCTCATAATGCTTTGACCCAAAAGAAAAATAAGTAGGATGAACATGTCATAAAGAACTGTTCTTCTCACCAAATTCCATCACCTTAGCTTAAAGGACAAAAGGAAAAGAGCAAGACAAGAGAAGCAAGACAAGAGAAGCAAAAGGAAAAGAGCAAGACAAAAAAGGAAAGAATGACAAATAAATAGGGGCAGAAGAATATAAACTTAATACTAACAGAATATAGTTTTCCTCTTTCTGTTGGTGATCTCAACTCTGAACTTTACAAAATGCCTCTCCTACATTTCTGTTCATGTACTTGCTTCCATGCAATGAATCGGCAAGCAACCATACAGGTTTCTCCAACATAACAAATTTCATCAACACAACATGGACACAGACTTGCATACACAGCTACAAACACTATTAATTAGACAATTTCCTTTGCTGGAATCTCCAACTAACTTCATGCACATTAATTCACCAAGCAGTGTGTTCAATATGATCTCGGTTTATGATTAAAGTGATGCACATTTAACATATGAGCCTCAAACTTTTTTTCTTTCTTTCTTTTTTTTTTTTTTTGGCACACATAATTGCAAAATTAAAAAGAAAGTCCGAAATTTTCACAAGAGTCCTTAATGAAAAATTACAGGACAAACTATGCAAAATGATTGCACTATACTGATTTGACGAAAGACATCATTAGGGACTTAAGAAATGGAAATTCCATTCACTATAGTTGAGAGAAGCTAGTCAAGAATTAAAAGCTCCAATAGTATATTTCAAGCGGAGTAATTACCTAATCTTCATCTCATCACAGCATTATCCACATTGGTAGTGATTGGCTACATCCTACATATATCAATTTTTTCCCACTCTACTGTAAAGGATTATCTCCAATATTAAACCACAAAAGTATGCATAAATTCTAATTACCTCATTTCATGTGATTTTAAGTCACATTTCTTTAAGGCTCCGTTTGATTGGCGATATTTTCCCTGGAAGTAGGAAAATATTTTCCTACTTCAACTTTTTGACTGTTTGATATGCTAAATTTTCTACGGAAAATGTTTTCC
>CAIGRH010070195.1:0-13604 GCA_903798295.1 Fraxinus nigra
AGAACTATAAATTACTAGTCTCTGAATTTCAAACTTCGATAAATTCTTTTTACTGAATCGAGAAATTGAAATAAAGGAAATTGTAGTAAAAAAAACTAGAAGAATATAAGTTATTGACTAGAAAGAACGAGGTTGAAGCGAATGAGTTATTTCCCCCATTCTCAAAAACATTAGCAATCAGAACAAATTTCATATTGACATATTTGTTCTCTCTTGTTGTGATTTGACAGAGTTGTGAAAGAAACAAAGAGTGAAGGGAAGGGAAGAAGAAGAAGAAGAAGAAGAAGAAGCCACCTAAGGAAATGACATCGTTGCCTGGTCGTCAGTCCGGTTGGAGTTGGGAGGAGTCGTCGGTTGCGACGTCAAGCATGAGGTAAATGTAAACAAATTGCCCCTTTTCTTCATAAAAAAAAAAAAAAAAAGTGGGCCAAAAATAGGCCCCTCCAGTTTTGGGCATGAGGCCCAGGCCTCAATTTCCTCTTTTGAGGAATGTCATTATTGAGATCAAATTTTTGGTCGTCATTAAAACATAGGACTCTAGTCATATGTACGAGGTCATCAACTTTTCATCAATATATAAAAGACTTGATAAAATTGAATTCAAACTTGGCTTTCTTCCAAATTTGAAATTAAACAACTAAGAAGTCATCAACTTTTCAATATATAAAAAGACTAGATAAAATTGAATTCAAACTTGTCCTTCTTCCAAATTTGAAAGTAAACAACTAAGAATCGAGTCATTGAGAATTTTAATAATTCTACCACTAAACCCTAAATCATGGCTAGTTGGCCACCATTACTTTCAAGAATATACTTTGTGTACCAAAAAGATTCTTTTAAACAAAAAGATAGAACCCTTTAGGCCCGTTTGCCCCCATTATTTAATATTATAATTTTTGGAATAGTATTTTTTTGGAAATTGAAAAAGAAGGAAAAAATTTCGATATGCATGTAATATTATTTTATTGAAGAATACATGATTGAAAAGAAGAGAGGAAAATATATTAAAATTTTAATAAAGACCATACAGGCTTATTGATCATGGTGATAGTCACCTCCTTGATTCCACAAGTCTTCTGAGATTGTACTTTTCTCCATCCATCCATGTAATGGTGGTTGGTAGTTGAGGAAACACATGCCAAAGGCTGATTTTCTTGGTTCAAGAAAGTGCTTCATACGTACTAGATGCTAGTAAACCTAGCCCATGCTAGACCTTTTTTTCCCATAAAATTCTTTAATGAATAAAAGTGTATAGCAAATTTTGGTAACCATCCTTCTATGAGGGTAGCAAATGTTACAGGGACACAAAGCCGAACTTCAACATACCAACGAAAATAAAAATAAAAATAAAGAAAATGCAAGACTAAAAACCCGTACATTTGGCTTTTGGTAACCATCCTACTATGAGGATAGCAAATTTTGTACTGAATGCCGTCGCGAGAAATCAAAATAGTGAGCATGGAATAAAATTTATCAATTACAACCATTGGATTTTTAAGAAAAGAAGAAAAAAAATCTGAAATACATGCTTTTAATAAGATATTGGTGAAAAGGTCAAGAAGAGAATTTAATGTGGTTCATAAATGAGCAGTAAAACTTGAAACGAGCACTTTTGTGTGCACTTGTATCCTAAACAATATAAAAGAGCATCTTTGAACGGCACTGTTCATTGGACAGGTGTTAACAAATTATATTCCCACTCGTAAAATGAAGAAGCCCTGTGTTTTACTCTCTGCAAAAGCAAAACTTCCCACTCGTGCCCTGTGTTTTACTCTCTGCAAAACCAAAACTCTCAAATCGTGTCGCTGTGTTGAATTGCTTATGTGGTTTTTTCATTTCATTTCTGTTTGCCCACCTTGTGTCCAAAAGGAAAACTCTCAAACCTTACCGTCGTCTTCAATTGCGCATTAGAATCATAAGTGAAGGAGGATTTTGGGAAGAAGGGAGTTTTGTTCCAAAGAGCAAATATAAAGGTTCGAAAATTTATTTGATTGTGCAATTTGCTTGTCGAAGTTCGTTGCCAGGGACAAGATTCGACTGCTTCCTCGTTCGCCATTTCTCTATTTTTCCCCTAAATTTCGTTTGGCTTTCTTCAGCTCCAGCCAACATGAACCACATTCAAGCTTCCATTGGCGCCTGTACCATGTGAGCCCTTTCTTCTCTTTTTTAGCTTTTAGTATATTTTACAGATTGATTGGTTACAGATTAAGTATTGTGAATTTTGAATTGTGATGAATGAATAATGAAATTAATGATGAATTTTCAAGGAGGAGTTGGGAAAGTCCATGAATTTGAATGGGAATGGATTGTATGGAAATCGTGGGTTTGAGTTGGTTTTGACTCCCATGCCTTTGGGTTTTAGTGGAGTTACAGATGAGGAGAATTTCATTGATGAGAAATGGATGAAGCAGCAAATGTCAGAATTGAGATGATCTTACAAAAATCTTGTGCTACATGTGTGAAATCTTTAACATTTATTGTTTACTCAGCCTAATATTGCCTTTATTATAAATAAAAAAAAATTCTCTGTGCGTGCACAGAGGCTTTCTACGTATGCACGCGGAGAATTTATTTATTATTATTTATTTACATTTTCTTCATTTTTTAACTATTGTCATTTTAAAGCTATGAACTAAAACAAATTATATGATATTTGATTTAAAACAAAAGAATTCAACATTTTCACCACTTTTTAAACAAAGAGCTCATGTCGTAAACAATAGGAGAGTTGTAGAATATCTTCGAGCACTAGTTGCCACAAACAGAGAGAATCTCAGGCAAGAAGAATTTTATTGAGTTTGTTTTTTTATGTTTATTTCGAATGATTGATAATTTGTATTATTAGTAATCCTTTTATGAGGTTCGAAAATAATTGCTTAAATTTTCTACTTATTTTCCTGCAGACTTCTAAAGATTTTTCTTTCGTGGTTTCGTACAACATTATATACAGGGAGACTAAATTTCTAATTTGCAATTTTCAGTTGGCTTAAGGTCTGATTGAGAAGCTTTGCTATGAGACTTGTCGTCTGTCTTTTTTTTTTTTAAATTTGAGTTGATGTATATTGATTGTTTATGATGAATAATTTTCCCTTTTGTTTCTAACTTCCTTTTTGTTAATTTGTTTATTTTCCGTTGAAACTTTCTAGTTTTCTATTGAATAAGTTTTGCTAAATAAAATTTAGTTAGTGACATCTCCAAAAATAAACAAAAATCAGTCAACGCTATTACGTAGCTAACTATACTACGACACGTGCGTCTCACTAGTCATTTCAAATGACCATGTCTCTCCTAAATTTTAAACTAATGGAGGCAAACTTGCATGCTTGGGAAAATAAAGTGTGTTGATTCCAAATAACAAAATACATACATGGACTTGCCTTTCTTTTTTTCCTATTGATACAGTGAATCTAATTTTAGATTACACTATGGACTAAAAACAAAGGAAAGAAGTACACCTTTAGGCTTTTTATAAACATGAACAAGAATTAAAAACCTAATTTTCTTGATTTTACAATCTTCAGATGAACCAAATCAGTAACTAGTCTTGAAAGGCTTGTAAACTTTGAGATCAGAAGCAACACCGGCGAAGGAACCAACAGCAGCAGCAATGGAGATAATAAAACAAGTAACACTCAGTATTTGTAGGCATATCCATTTGGTGCTCCATTTTTCTATCTTCTTTTGCACAATGTACATTTCCACAGGGAAGTATACTGTTAAAGGCCAAAACCCAAAGGCGCCTAGAATTCCCACAACGTCATTGAAAAATGGCATCAGCATGGAAATTAGCGTGGTTATGATCACGAAAGTTGTCCTCCATACTAGTCGAAAAAGGTTGAGTTTATAATGACTGTATCCCGGGATAGGGATATCAATTTCCTTGGCGATGAATGTGCTTTGTGGGAACCATTCTTTTGATGTTTTTTCTACAAAGGCGAAAAGTGGTTGGCAGTAAACCTGGTACGCACCAATAAGGTGGATGACTATGGCAGCGTTGGCTATATCGAGTAGCCAGTAGGGGTTGTAGAAGCCAAAACCGGTGAGGAGATTTCCCGGGGAGAGGTCACCAAATGCTGCATAGCCGAAACAGCCACAGAACATGTAGAAAAGTGTTGTTACTGCTACACTCAATAGAGTGGCCTTTTTCATTGTCTTGTATTCTGATGGTGGGGACTTTACTGTATCCTGATATATAAGATAGAATCAAATCAAGATCAGTCGATATAGGACGTAACAACGGATGAAGTTTTAATTGATAGAGGTGAAAAAAGGGATAAAAACTGTACCTGAATTTCAATTAGGATAAGGGAGTAAGAATAGGCAAAAGCTACAGCTCCAAGTGCTTGAAAACTTAACCATATCTTGTCCATTTCAGTCACTGTGCCTATGCTTATTCCAGTTAGACTTCCCTTTATTTTCCCGGTTTCTGCAACGAAACAGAGAATCGGGTTAAAAGCAGTTGAAAATCGAGACATTTTATGGAACAACAAACAAGATTTTAACTTCTTTTTTCCTCGTTAATTCTGTCTATTAAGCTCGGGATTCTTTTCTTACCAGCAACTTTTGCAATTCCGAGGCCTAAACCAATGGTGGAGTAAGTAAAGGACATGATTGCAGCAACAATTGAAAGCCACCATATTTGATCAAAGTCTGGGATTTGGGAGAAAAGTATTTCCACAACACCAAATGCAATCATATAAGGATTGCTTGAAACTCTGCAAGGACCGTTATCTCCTTTTGAATGGAAACAATTAGACCTTTTGATAGCCCTGTTCAAAAAAAGTTAAAAATCTTGTTTATTATACCATTCGCTAAAAGATACGCTTTTCACTTTCAAATTCGTACTTACCTCATACTTGTAGACGACGCAATCGTGTAACCAATAGCAACTCCAAAGAGATTCAAGTACTGAATTGCTCCACAAACTTTGACCTGGAATCCTCCTGAAATTCCAAAAACAAACAAGTGTCACATTAAAGTTTTTGTAATAACAACAGCAATAAGCTAAATCTTATTCATGATAAGCATGGGGTCGGCTATATGAACTATTTTTAAACAAAAGTTCACATGTTAAAAAGTTTACCGAGGTTGGCTCGGACGGCATCCATATACGTGTAATTTCTTTTCCCGGTATCGGGAGTCTCAGACCGGTAACATGATGCCAGAAGAGTAGAGGTGTAGTACGTTACAAATGAGAATAAGAGCAACACGGTTGGACCAGCAATCCATCCAAGCTGTGCTACTGCCCAAGCCAAGGACAGAACACCAGAACCAATTACAGCAGTTATTATGTGAGCACTTGCAGTCCATATAGTTCCTATTAGAAAAATATGAAACAAGATAATTCAGTTAAAAACAAAGATATAATCTTTTTCTTTTATAAAGTTCAGTCTCTAGTACTGCGTCAGCGTGCCAAATATGCACTCAGTATTTGTGTCTCAATGAAGAAAAATACCGGTTCGTTTGAGGCGCCCATCATCGTCGAAACACTTGGAACCAATCTGAGGCTGCACATTGATGGAGACATCAAAGATTTGGTGGTGGTTTTGGCCCTTGTTTGCACTCATCTTTGATTGAAACAAATTGAGAAAATGAAAAAAATCAGATGAAATTATTTAATCTGAGTTAGATGATATGATAAGCAGAAGGAAAAATGTTAATGCACTTCAGATTTAGTGCAGAAGAATGTGCACTTGGGAGAAGCCATGACAGGCTATATATAAGAAGAGAAACATGTTATAGAAGTCATGCAAGTAGGTTAAGGTAAAATCACCACGAATGGTGCGTTTTGTACGCCACGTGTTTAAGAAATAAAATTAGTTAATATCTTTTCTACTGTCTCACACAGATGAACTAAACAGGCCATATACGTTTTGCCAAATGCCCCAACCACCAAAAAGCATGTAGATTATAGAAATATTGACTCCACTATTAATGTCACATGCACAAAATCACCCCCCCCCCCCCCCCCCTCCCCCCCCCCCCCCCCCCCCCCACAACCCACCCACCCAAAAATTACCATTTTCCAAAATCCTTAATAACTTTGCACCCACAATTGTTAAACTTAAAACCAGAACCAAAGCTTACCATCCAAATTTTGTTACCTTTCTTAATCCTCTTCGTTGCCTCCGTGTAACATAAAACATACCACAAGCTACTTGTCGACATGTTTTCCGAACAGATGGAGCATCATTTTTTTTCGTTTCTCGGTTTCTTTATAGAACCCATCGTAGATTTTTGCGAGTTTTTGGATTGATTCTGGATCAAGTTTTGATGGGAGATAAGGCACGTTCGTAGGAGCAATCATAGCATGAGAGATAAGGCGTGTTTGGAGGCATGATTATAGCACGCGTAATGATTAATATCGGAGAGTAAAGCAATTTTCGGGATGCGGATTTTACAGCATAAATTAAAGTATGTTGGAAATAAATTTTGATGAAAAGTAAAATTTGAATATGTTTTTCAAAAGATGTATTGGGTGAAATTTCCTCTACTAATAAACCACCTTTTTTTTCCCCCTTCCTGTTTTATCACAGCAAAATAAACACAAAAACCAATCCCAAACAAAGCAAGGTGATAGTTAAAGGCTGTCCACCGACAATGGCCTTCACCAGTACTTACAAAATCTCTTCTGGCCAACATGTCCAAAATCATAAATAAATAGAGCTGCGCGCCACATACAGTTGCACACTTTCAGGTCACTCGCTGTCTGAATGGGGCTTCCGAGCCAAGAAGAAATACATTGCGGTGAAAATTTCTTTCCTGAAATATCACGTTATAAGATGTCAGTAGTGTAATTTTTTGTGAATGAACTGAGTATGATCCTCTCTAACAATTAATAAACGGGTAAAAAACTAGTGTGGTCCCTAGATTTTACACACTGCGAAAAAGTCGCTTTAAGTCATGACCCGTTAGTCCCAAAAAGGAATTCCGTCTAAAATTACTAACAAACGTCCTACTTGGACAACGAATTCATGATGTGTCATCCCATTTGACGTTAATTTTACACCTAACACACCACCAAGGATAAATCACACCATTTTTTATCGTGTTGAATCACACCAACTATGCAATTTCTAATTTCTATCGTGTTAAACTCAATATAATGTTCAAAGGCATTACTTTATTTCAAATAAGAGGCTCCGAACAATATAAATTAAATGAAATACAGGGACAGAATAATCTTACTGTCCACCAGCAACAAGTCCTTCTGCTGCTTTCTCCAAGAAAGCTTGAACCCTCTGACTTCCCTGTGGAGCAAGTCCTACCTTTTCAAGACCCATGACCTGCAATGGCAGATGACAAACTTAAGAAAGTCTTTGTTTAACACAACAAAAAATACAAGGGAAAATTCAATAAATTGATACAAATTCCAGTTAATATGGCAAAGAAAATAGAACTAGGAAATCAGATAGTAGATGTACAAATTTTACCATGTTTTTGGTGATAAACCGTCCGATCGCCGTCAAACGGAAACTGCTGAGTGAGAAGTGACTTTTATCCAGAGGCAAGTACCATGGCAGGGGTGAGTCCACTGCAAGATCCTTTTCCCATACAACCTTTAAAAACCAAAAAAAGGAAAAAGAGTCCCTTGTTTTAAATATATTCAAGCAACCTAGCCAGCCAGCAGAATAGCCAAGATGGTACCACTCACTTCAAAACCTGCTTTTTTAACTGCTTCAAGGCATTGATGTGTCAGCCTTATATCAGGGAGGCCGTTGCCTAATTCAATTTCTGCCTGCATCCATAAAATTTATTCAAGTTAAAGCATGATGTAGAAACTCAAAAGCATGGTTTGTGATATGAGTATAAGACAGGCACCTTGATCTTTTGGTGCTCTTGGTTCTTGGGGTCATAGGCATCAGTCATGCACCACTCATATGCAGCGAAACACTGACCAGGTTTCAGTACCCTATAAATCTCCTTGTAGCACCCAACCTATACACAAGTAGGGCAAGTGAACGGCAGCTAGAGTGAAACTCCCATAAACAAACAGAAGATATTTATGTAAATGATAACTGATTATAATTTATAAATTTACACACAGCATCTGGAGCATGGCAGGTTGCTTCAATTGCATATACGGCATCAAAACTATTGTCAGGGAATGGCATCTTCATGAAATCAGCCTACATTGACACTAAGAAATGATATAAAGTCTAGAAAGATAAAAATCAGAGACAAATATAAGCTTGATCTCCAATTTCACTGACTTGCACGAAGTCACAAGTCTGGTCTACTCCTGCAACACGGTTTAGGGCCTGCAACATTCAAAGATTACTAATCAGCTTTCAATTTGAACAGAATTGGCGTAGTATTTGAACAGGACTGTTGGAGTAACTCCAACGTACAATTTTTTTCAAAAAAGTAACGAATACGACACGCGAGACTAAAATAATATTACTTTTTCATATTTTATTTTTTCATTTTTTATTATTTATGTTGTGAAGTAAATTTGGTTTTTTTTACTTGCGGGCATGATGACAATGTATCGACGTGTCTCCTTTCGTGTTGGCGACTTGTCTAACTCTAATAACTCAAAAAATAATTTAGACATGTCACAGGGTTTCCACCGCCTGTCGGTATCGTGTCAGTGTTTGACACGCGTTAGACACCGACTCCCAGGAGGGTGTTGGTTCATCCTAGGATTTGAAGTCTCAAAATTTGAATTAAATATAATTCCCATTCAAATGTTTACAGACTTTCTGTCAATTTCAGTTCTAGGACTTCTATTCCAACCAGAGTTTAGATAGGAGATAGATTTCTAGCAAGTAAAGGTACATGCATTAAAAGGTATAATGGATCCAAATCTCAACAAGGCATGATATGAATACATACTTTTCCTCTTGTTATCTGATATTCATTATTGTTGAGGCCTGTAACTGATGTAGAACTGCAAGACATCAAAGCAAAAGTAAGAGTCTAACTGGCATGTTTAACCTATACGATTTCACCTGAATTTATTGGGGAGTATAAGATATGGTAGTACTATCATCAAATTACAATTAAAGATTCATCATAATGGTTGAGTAAATCTAACAACTCCTTATGTATGATACGGATGAATGAAAATTTGTCTCCGATGCTGATAATAAAACTCATCCTGCCAAGAAGTATATTCTTCGAGTAGCCTTCATAATAAGTGAAAGCGAATAATGTCTCAACAATTGACAAACCTTATGTAGTCAACAATTAACTATATCTTCTCGATTTATTCTCTAGTTTTGTTATTTTATATTTATATACATGATATATCATCCATTACATGCATAAACTTAAGCAACTTCATGTTTCATCATTAAATGCAAGGTAGTATACTATCAAGCACTGGCATATTCAAAATATCAATAAAAACACTACATAATTATAATAATATATAAAGATGTTTACTGATCTAACAAGATAAACAACCAACAATACAATGAGCTAAATCGTCATCTCACCTGAATCGAGCAATTTCTCTTAATGGTCCACCAATTCCACATCCTACGTCCAATACCTACGGAGACAGCAGAAAATTCAAACATTGATCATCAAAGAAGTGAAAGCCTAGGATAAGTTCAAACAAAAATCTTCAGAATGAAACCTTATGCCCCGGTTTCAGGCCAAGTTGTAAGGCAAGGAAGTGCTCATGCCTTTTAATGCTCTCTTTCAGAGACTCTCCTTTCCATCTGCAACATATTACAATAATCTTGTTTGGTGATTCTAGAAGAAACAACTGCGATGTGTCTAAAACACACTCTCTCTCTCTCTCTCTCTCTCTCTCACACACACACACACACACACACATATAGCAAGGAAAAGAATCACGTGAATGCAGAATAACGGTTTAGGTAATGTGAAAACCTTTAGGAGTAAAATATTCACCTGGGTGCAAAGTGGAATGATTCTCCCCAGCCATATTCATAGAAACTTGTGACAAGATCATAGTACTTATTTACCTGAGAATGTCAATGAAGTATTCTTAGTCTAACAAGATATTTTTAGTTCAATCAAAGTAATCTCATATCCAAAATACTAGAAAATAGTTGACCATATTTTGTACACTAGCACATAATCACTTAAAACAAGTCAAAAAATTCTAAAAATTCTAAATACCTTAATTTAGAGAAAAATAAGCTACAATTATACAAAAGAGAAAAACTATAAGAGAAATTAATGTGAAAATTGGGTAAGTGGGTCCTCTCACCATATCGGTGTAGTTCGATTTTCTCTCTTCCTCTTCGCCTCCATAACAAACATGATATTTTTCGTACCTGTTTCATAGGAGCAAAATGAAGACCAAATAACTTCAAATTAGAATGTTGCAAGTGCAAGAAGTACGAAGTAGATGTGTATTTCTGAATATAACTTCTTCATCTTTTTTTTTTTGGCCAATTAAGCATATCAAGCTATCGATAACATCATTGAAGAATTAAACTTTAACAAAAAGCTGACATTTTGATTTTTGTTCAAGGAAAAATTAAATTTCTGGAATTATTGTGAAATAACCTATATCTTAGTAGTTAGAAAAATTCGAAAGGAAAAATGAATATTCTTGCAATATTTCAAAGCCCAAAGGCACAAGCTTATGAAAGCAAGTGAAAAGTAGCAGTTACTGATTAAAGGACAATGACACCATGCAGCCTTGAACATAAGAGATAGGCACTTTATGCTAATAAAGTATGCATAAGAACATCTATATTCTAAATCATTTTAACTTTAATGACAAATTGACAACCACCAAGTAATTTAGTACAACGGCAGCCACAGAGTGAGAATTTAGGATTGCATTTCAAGTCAAATCTACCTGGTAGATGTCGCCTCTAAAATTAAATTGAAAAGACTCAGAAAAAAACATTTTCAAACACTGCTTGGAACTGTATTAATCCCAATCAGATTAGGTACTAAATTATGCTAAGACGCCATTGTGAATTTCATTTAAAAAATTATGATTCATCAACATCCCATGACCAGATCTCAGTTAGTCTCTCAATTTTCACAAACGGCATTGTCCCCCTTTCAACACACATACAGATACTCACACTCACAAAAGTGAGTACGCGCACATATATAGAGAGAAAGGGTACTTGTCAACAGCAGAGAGAACATCACTCTTGTCAATTTTTCCACCAAGCCCAGATGCCAGATCCAATGCTCCTGCTTTAGACATCTTTCTCTCTCTCAAGAATGGCTCACCCTCCCACAACACAATTCTTGGAGATCTAAAAATATCCAAAAAGAATGTCAAGATATCCAGCATTATTATTATAAACCAAACCATAAATAGATACATCCAATTTAAAGAAATTCCCCAAAAAAATGAAAAACCCAGAAGATTACTTACATTGAAAAGGCGAGATCTGCCCAACTTCGAGAGAGAGTTTGGTGAGGAGAAAGAACTGGAAAGCGACTGAGTTCTTTTTGCTGTTTATGTTTATCTTGAACGACATATGCTGACACATTTGACGTCACTTGCACAGCACGTGACGCCGATTTGGGTGTTTGGTTATTAACTAGTGACTACACATTGTAGTGAAGGATATCTAAGGTACGGCCGGCTAGCCGTATGATTGTCCATCGCCAGTTTGGAATATCAGGATGTTGTTCGTCGTGCATGCTCAATTGTACCTTTGAATGATAGAATTATTATAGCGCGGAGAATGTTCTTACTTCTCATTAATGTTACACTCATTAATCCCATGTGCTTAATTGTTACTATTGTGTTGAATTTATTGAATTCTTGAGTTCGAAATGAAAAACTTGAGTCGGACTCCATGAGTTTGAGTAGAAATATTTGAGTTCCGACGATTATGTGGAAACTAATTTACAAAACTCTACAGAGTAACAATGCGAAACTACAAATTAGGGATACATTATTAGACTAAAGTCAATATATATTAACTACCTAAGTTTAAAGATACAATTTCAACTTTAACAAATTTGAGAATTTTTTTATTTTTTATTTTTTTTCAAAAACCAGGTCGTAAATAGGTATATATACACACATCTAATTCTCTCTGTACTGAAATATCTAATTTTTCAATTACGATCTACCGTGTAACATTTTCAAGCATCATTTGCTAGATTATTTAAAAATCAAAAGGTCAAAGTCACTTTTCAAAAAGTCAATTTAACCATTCAATATTCATCAATATTGTGTTCTCTATTCTGCCAGGAAAATTACCGTTCACTATTCATCAATATTATGGGTCTGTTTGCATGGCTTAAAAGTCAATTAAATTTGAAAATATAGTCGTTATTGAATCTCACTCATCTAATAAAAGTCAACAATAATGATTAATTTTTCAATTTTAATCCGATTTCAATTGAAAACATTATCTCCTTTTTACCAAGAAAATTGTCGTTTAAAATTACTATTTTCAATCTCTCTCTCTCTCTCTCTCTCTCTCTCTCTCTCTCGCTCTCTCTCTCTTAAATAATGAAATATTCTCCCTTGAAGAAAGAATTGCTTTTGAATTCTGCTGGGTGGGGCCCGTCATTTTTTGCAATATTTAAATACACTGTAGGGCCCACTGTTTATCTCTCTTCTAGTCAATTTCTCTGGTTTCCTTTCTGCACAATGAGAATAAGCCATTGTTTTTATGTTTGAGATGAAGGTGCTTGTGATAAATTAAAGTTAAGTGAGAGTACTAGAAAGCATAATTAGCTCCCATTAAAGAAAGTTTGGGGTTATTCAAATTCAGTTTAGTTAAATCATTTCATTGGCTTAAAATAACAGTATTAAATATTTCAACGTATCTAAAGTTATTTTTAAGACCATCAGAAATTACTCATGTGATTTCAATCTAATATGCACTTGTGTGAACGTGTTTCCACAGTATATGATCTCATATGATTATTTTCCCCGCTTTGTATTAATGTGAATGTGTTTTCATAGTATATGACACTTATAGTGATTTTACTCACTCTGTACTATTGTGAATGTGTTTTCATAGTGTATAACCAGATTATAGCATTCGAATAGCTCTGCATGCATATGACTAGAATTACATAATTTTAGAATTGAATAACTTTGCTATGTATATCGATATCAATTGATGCATGAATATTGTTATTTTGTGTACTTTTTTTGGTGTGATTTTTCAATATTACTACAGTTTATCCAGTGTTCTAAAAGGCGCGTCTTGGCGTGAGGTGTGGCCAAAATGCTAAGCTAAGTGGGTTAGCTTCTTATTTAGCGGTCAACGACAATTGTTGACTGCTAAAGCGCGCCTTGCCTTTTTNCCAGATTATAGCATTCGAATAGCTCTGCATGCATATGACTAGAATTACATAATTTTAGAATTGAATAACTTTGCTATGTATATCGATATCAATTGATGCATGAATATTGTTATTTTGTGTACTTTTTTTGGTGTGATTTTTCAATATTACTACAGTTTATCCAGTGTTCTAAAAGGCGCGTCTTGGCGTGAGGTGTGGCCAAAATGCTAAGCTAAGTGGGTTAGCTTCTTATTTAGCGGTCAACGACAATTGTTGACTGCTAAAGCGCGCCTTGCCTTTTTTTTTTTACAATTCTTTGAAGTTAAAAATTATTAAATGTTAATTTCTTCAGTTTGCCCTAATTTAAAATCAAAACAACCATTTGAACCCAAAAGTCA
>CAIGRH010070262.1:0-10690 GCA_903798295.1 Fraxinus nigra
TAACAACAATGGCTGCAATCTCCTTTCTCTATATTTCTCTATCTCTCATTTGAAGTTTTCATCCCCTAAGTTCAGTGCAGGCATATGCCTGCACTGGGCTTAAGGTAGGTCCGCCCCTGCGCAAAGGCAATGGTACTCTGGAAGTGGATACAAAAGGGAAGGGACTTGCTTGATTGGTGTTTACATTTTGTTAGGGTTCAAAGATGGTGAAGATGGTAAGAGTTGCTTATGGATTTGAATGTGGGATTCGTATTTGAATTTGTAGCGTATTGCAATGTTGTTGGAATGCAATGGTGCTTGGTGGAATGTAATGGTGGTGGTGTTTAATGTACTGGGATTAATCAAGTGCATTGGAATTTCGTCATGTTCTTGCTACAAATCTGTACCAAATCAGTTTTATCACCAAATTAGTTTTATACCTGAAGTCAGTATCGATTAAAGCATAGGAGCAACAGCTCCTTCCTTATTCTACCAAATGTTAAAACCATATCAAGTCAAATATAGTAACTTGAACAGTTCTTTATTATGCATCAATACAATAACATAGATAATTTGCCAATAACAACTTCAATATTAACACCAATAGCTGCAAATTGTTGACTTCTACTAATTAGCTAATCAAGTACAAATAGACCAGGTAAATATAAAAAGTGGGGAAAATAATAGTACTCACTTCTCCCAAAAACAATCATGGATTGATAACGGTTTCGTCTTCAACAGCGGATTTGGACTTTGATCTGGAGAAGGAGAAATTAGAACAATCCAGCTCCCTTAATTTCAGTAGTAACACAGCATTGCATTTCCTACTAAAAAACTATAAAAGTTAATGCACGAACTATAGAAATTGAGGAATCGAAATGACGTAGTTTCACCACCATTACCTTGACCATTGAGTTCAACATTTGTTGAAGACGGAGTGATGATATTCGGGAACTGCAATTGTTGTGTGAGCACATGACCGTTCTCATCACCCTATACCAACTAAACATGTAAGCAAACAAAGTAGAAATCAAATATATTGCAATCATTATCTCCCAAGTGAAATGTATCGATCATCGCTCCCCAACCTTCCTCGAATTCTTCAACAGTTTGAGAATCGTACACCAATACGTGTATATTAGAAAAAATCGAACTCTTGTCCACATGGTATCCGAACTTTTCTGGCAACTTTTTCAATATGTGCCACAAACACCATATATGTCTAGTGCTTGGAAACATGATCTGAATCGCATTTTGCATAACCTTGTCGTAGTCCGTAATAATTCCCTAGGGAGCATGTCCATACATACACTGAAGCCAAGTCCTAAAAAGCCACACAAATGTTTCGGTCGTTTCATTCGACACAAAACCACAACCGAGTAGTATTGATTGTCCATGATGATTAACTCTAACAAAAGGTACAAATGGCATATCATACTTATTAGTTAGGTACATTGTGTCAAATGTTACAACATCGTCGAACTCCTTATATGCTTATCTACTCTTATTATCAGCCCAGAAAATATTCCTCAACCGTGACTCTTCATCTAAATCCATACTGAAATAACAACACGGGCACTTTGCTTGCATATTCGAAAAGTAAGCTTGTATTGCAACGACATCGCCTTCTCCAAGTTTTAACCGCCTCACTTTTTCAACATAGTTTCGACAATCTTTTTCCATGCAAGTCATATTTTCATATCCACCTACGTCTACGTCTGCAGAGTTGTAATTTTTGTACAACGGAATCTTTGCCATATCGTTCACTTCAAGCCGTCGTTTAACATGGGCACTCAATTCTCAGTTGCAACAATACAATCTTGACTTCGAAGGGCTTGTCTTATGATTGTGATTGAAATTGACTATGTTAATTTTCCATATTCCACATGTATCTGCAGAAGCAGTAAGTCTAGCTTTGCAACCTGTTTCAATGGTAGCTTGCGGCTTCAAAGATCCTCTCGAATTACTGTTTCTACGTCCTTCACGGCTACATGTAAGCATAACATATCTGACAACTCCATCATAATCCTTTTGCGAATTTCTTTTTCTAACTGGAAAGCCTACGTCGTACGCATATCTTTGGTAAAAATCGAACATTTCTTTTCCATCGTTGAACTTCATACCCACCACAGGCACGATTGTACCATCTACTCCTACAATCCCATCATCTACTAAATTAACACTTTCCACCAAAGTGTTCCCATTATCGAATTGTAATAGAATATGTTCATATACCTCTTCGGAAGTTCCATGCGCTGCAATAAACAACCAATTAAAAAATGTTAAAAATAATTCACATAAATAATTTTAACTGGGAAATACCATTTTCACATTAAGATGAGGATGGGATGGGAAATACAAGAAACATCATAATGCATAAACCCGTCTTAATCTAATAGACAGAAGAAGGCACTTGTTTCTTTTCTTTTTCTTTCTTTTATTTCATCTAAACAAAACTTGCATTGTATCCAATAGAGTTTCTTCATAACCAAAATTTTCCAGCTAAAATATTGCAGTATGTCCAAACCAATTTTTCCCACCATTTTCACAGTATTGAAAAAACAACTAGGTAAATACCTTTGTTTGTCATCTCTACTAATCGCTATACGTTCCTTGTACTCCGATTCCCGTCGACGATCCGTCGTTGCTGGTTTCAGCACGCTTGAGGAGAGAGATTTCAATTTTTTTTATTTACCCGCTTCACAGAAATTGGTGGGAAATGGGAATTAATGAGTTATTTGGCTTTTTTCACCCACTCGCCATTATTAGCCTTTTTTGTTTTTGTTTTTTTTAACATCACCGTGTAAACAACCGGGTAAATGCAAAGTTACATATAGCTTTTTCCAAGAAATTATGATAAAATTTCATAATTAGTTCCAATCTATTGTCTCAATGGCAAGTTGGTCCTTAGTATTTAAAATGAAACAAGTTGATCTCCTATTTTTTATTATAGTTGTGCAATTTGACCTCAATAATGAATAATTGTGGAAACTTGTTATAAATTTATCATATGGTCAGCCCCAAATTAACAAAATAAAATATTTTGTACGTAAATTTAAAATTCTTCACTACTTTTTAACGATATATTTTTTTAAATATTAATATTCAAAACATTGTTTTCCTTAATAATAATTGTCAAACATGGTCTTATTAGTTAAAAAGAATTTTAAAGTTGGATGTTTGAAAGTGATTGACCTAAAGATTTGGAAAATTTCTATTCTTGGAGATTGACTTGCAACTATATTGAAAGATTGAGGACCGAATTGCTCCTTTGTCAAAGTTTGGGACAATAGGTTAGAGGACAATGGTAGTTGTCCCCAAAACTTTTTGAGTCCTAGTCATTTTCCGCCAAGTTTTAGACTTCGAAATTCGAATTTCCCCAATCCAAAACCATAGCAATCGAATTTAGCTCTCCCCACCCTTAGATTTTTTCTTTCTTTTTTCCTTCAATTATGCTAGTTGTCAACATTTCCTTTAAGCAATAGGCATCGACGAGTGGCAAATTGGAGGAGATGGGGTTATTTGTTAGGGGGATATCATGGGAGACAACTGATGAAGTTCTGAAACAACACTTTAGCAAGTATGGAACGATGGTTGGGTCTGAGATTGTACAGGACCGAAATAGTGGCCATCCCAGAGGCTTTGCTTTTGTCGCATTTTCTCAATCCTCTTATATTAATCATGCCCTTAAAGATTCATATCACATTCTTGGAAGAACGAGTTTCTTGTTAACTAAATTAGCAGAATAGATCTTAGTCAGCTCCACATCAGCAAACTGAAGTTACCAGCTGGAGCATTCATCAGCTGCCTCTGCCTTGCTGTTGATTCCGTTTTAGTGCCACCACTTAATTTGTTGTAAAATATTCTAGACATGATCCACTATTTTAGGAACTAACTTATAGCTGTAAATTCTAGATTCTTCTTTGTAAAGTATATGTATTATATAAAGCTCAAGATCTCAGCAATGGAGGTCACAGTTAATTGCATAACTTCATCATCTTCTAAGTTTTAACTTAGTATCAGAGCACCATGACAAACGCCAGCAATACACCTATAAATGCTGACCCCATTTCTGCACCTGCTTCACTCTCTAGTAGCACTGCTACTCCATTGGTAGGTATCAACAACATATCACCATTTGGAGTTAACCTTACTCAAGTTGTTTGAGCCAACTTGGACAAAAACAACTTTCTACTATGGAAAAATATGATATTACCAATTATACGTGGGCAAAACCTTGAAGGATATGTCTCAGGGACAAATGAGTGTCCCTAAGAGTTCATTGGTAGCCAAGTCACAGGAGAAGTTGGAACCAGTATTGAGATGATTAAAAATCTTGAATATAATCAATGGGTGTCCACAGATCAATTGCTTTTGGGCTGGTTGTACTCTTCAATGACCCCGACATTGCAATGAGGGTTATAGGTGCAACAAATTCGAAGGAGTTATGGGCAGCAATTGAAGAAAGTTTTGGAATACAAAACAGGTCAAGAATTACCTTCTTTACTGGTGAACTGCAGAAATTAAGGAAAGGATCAATGAATATTGATTAGTATCTTAACAAGGTGAAGCAATTGACTGACAACCTTGAAATTGCTGGAAAAACAATGGATCATACTGACTTAGTCACTCAAGTTTTGGTCGGTTTAGATGAAGATTATACCCCTATTGTAGTTCAAATTAATGGCAGAGATCATATATCCTGGGGAGAGCTTTAGTCTACACTTATGACTTATGAGAGTAGGCTGGACCATCTCAACTCACTGAGAAATGATATAGCAGAAATCAACATCAATCAAACCTCAGCAAACTTCTCCCAAAGGTCTGGTCCTAACTATCATGGTTCCAAACCTTATAGACCAGGCTATGGTGGAAGATTCACCAATTTCAACAACTATAGAGGTGGGAGAAGGGGCGGAAACAAAGGAGGCTACCTAAATGGAGGCAATGACGGACCAATTTGCCAAGTATGTGGAGAGGTTGGTCACAAAGCCAACATATGTAACTTCAGTTATAATTACAGATACACTGGATTCTACCTAACCAGAGAACATGTTACAATACCTCACCTGCAACCCTCATTGAATCTCCCAACACTGTAAATGACCCTGCGTGGTATGCAGATACTGAAGCTAGTAATCACATCACATCAGACAAAGGAAACCTTACCTCCATCAATGAATATGCTAGTAAGTAGAAAATCATGGTGGGAGATGGAAGTAAGTTGCATATCTCTCGTTTTGGCACTTCACATATTCCAGCTTTAAATGATAAGTTTTTAATTCTGAACAAGCTTCTTCATGTGCCTGAGATTAAGAAAAATCTGATCAATGTCTCTAAGTTTACCTCTGATAATGATGTTTACATGGAATTTCATCTTGATTTTTTGTTTTGTAAAGGACAAGTCAACGAGGGCAGTGATAATGCAATGGAAGCTTAAAGATGGGTTTTATCAGCTGGATTTCCCTCACCAAATTACCAAGAGTCTCAGCCAAGGGTCAGTTTTCACAAATAAATCTTTTTGCAGTTTGTCTTCTGTTGTCTCTAGTCATAATTATTCAATTACAACATCTTATGTATGGCACAAGAGGTTTGGTCATCCCTCCAGCCAAGTGATGAACTAAGTACTCAAATCCTATAATGTCAAAATTAAAGAAAATGAAATTGGATCATTTTGCAATGCTTGTCAACTTGGCAAATCTCACTTGTTACATTTTCCTTTATCTTCTTCTCATGCTAAAACTCCACTAGAACTTGTGTTTACAGACATATGGGGACATGCTCATATCTTATCCACCTCAGGTTTCAAGTATTATATATCTTTTCTTGATGACTTTAGTAGTTATGCTTGGATTTACCCATTGAAACAAAAGTCTAAAGCCTTAAACGTATTCATCCAATTCAAAAAAACTTGTTGAAAACAAACTGTATTGTAAGATCAAGACACTACAAGCTAACTTGGATGGGGGAGTACAGAGCATTCTCAAGATTTTTGAACCAAGAAGGGATTGAGTTCAGACACCCTTGTCCCTATACCTCAGCTCAAAATGGTAGGGTAGAGAGGAAGCATAGACACATCACAGAAATAGGTTTAACACTCTTAGTTCAAGCCAAACTACCCTTAAAGTACTGGTGGAAAGCCTTCCAAACAGCTACCTATCTCATAAATAGGTTGCCAACACCTACGCTTCAAAAACAATCACCGTATGAAACTCTGTACAATAAGAAGCTAGATTATCAAGCCTTAAAAGTATTTGGTTGTGCTTGCTACCCATGTCTAAGACCCTATCAAAATCAGAAATTCAGTTTTCATTCCATCAAATGCACCTTTATAGGTTATAGTGAGTCTCATAAAGGATAAAAATGCCTAAGTGAAACTGAAAGACTATATATCTCTAGGCATGTGGTCTTTAATGAATTGGAATTCCCATTCGAGTGTGTAACAATCACCAAAGGTCATTGAGAACCTATAGCATCAGAAACCACAGTTTCCTATTTTTATTTTCCTTCTGATCATAAAATGTCCATTAGAAATCCTGCTGATACTACTTATTCTGAAGCTACTCAAGTTGATTATCACTTAACCTAACTTAAATGATAATCAGCATGATGTCTTTGAAAACACTGAAGGAACTAATGAAACAGAACTTGAAGTGCCAGAACAAAACATACCACAGGTTGATGAAGAACCCTTGCAATTAAATGATGATGATGGCAGAGAAACACCTCAACATAGAGCAGAAAATGTAGCTGGGCATCCCATGTAACTGAAGCTATGAGGAGTACTGACTGGAAGAAGGCAATGAAGGAAGAATTTGATGCTTTGACAAGGGCTCAAACTTGGGAGCTTATGCCTCCATCGCCAACATACAACATTGTTGGGAATAAATAGGTTTTCATACTTAAGCAAAACACGGATGGCTCAATACAGAGGTTCAAAGCCAGATTTGTAGCAAAGGGATTCCATCAAACTCTTGGTGTTGACTTTTATGAGACGTATAGCCATGTGATCAAACCATCAACCCTTAGAGTTATACTCACCTTGGCAGTTACAAAGGGGTAGACAATCAGGCAAGTAGATATCAATAACTCTTTTCTCAACGGAGAATTGGAGGAGACTGTGTTTATGAGTCAACCTAAAAGATTCGTGGATGAATCAAAACCTAATCATGTCTGCAAATTAAGCAAAGAACTCTATGGATTGAAACAGACACCTAGAGTCTGGAATGAGAAGTTGAAAACCACGTTCTTGGGTCGAAAATTCAAACAATCAGTGGCAGACACTTCACTCTTCTATTTCAAAAATGAAAATCAAATAATTTTTGCACTCATCTATATAGTTGACATTGTAATTACAAGTAATGACAGAGCTTTGCTGTAGGAATTCGTAGACAATCTGAATAAAACCTTCGCATTGAAGGACATGGGAAGGCTGCATCACTTCCTTGGAGTTGAGGTGTTATCACATGATTCTGGAATTCATCTCACACAAGCTAAATATGTTGCTGATCTACTGAAAAAGGTTTGAATTTCAAAATGTAAAACCTTGCATCACACATATTCCTGCTGGCAAATCAATGTCTAAAAGTGATTGGAAAGCCTTGAAAAATCCCATAACTTACAGAAGTGTTGTAGGATGGTTGCAGTACCTCCAATATACTAGACCAGATATCACTTTTGCTGTAAATAAATTGAGCCAATTTCTGCAAGCTCCAACCTCATTACACTGGCAAGTACTGAAGAGAGTATTGAGGTACCTTAAAGGGACAATGAACCATGGACTTTGGATTCAAAGAAGCGACGGACTGACCCTGAATGGATACTCAGATGCAGATTGGGCATCTTGCCATGATGACAGAAAATCAACCACTAGTTATTGTGTCTACTTAGGTGATAATTTGATTAGTTGGTCCTCAAAGAATTAGCAGGTCGTGGTACGCTCAAGTACTGAATCAGAGTATAGGGCACTTGCTTCAACTACATCAGAAATAGCCTGGGTTCAATCACTCTTTCAAGAACTGGAGTTACCATTAGCTGAAACTCCAACTATTTGGTGCAATAATATAAGTGTTGAGCCTTAGTAGCCAATCCTGTGTACCATGCCAGGACAAAACACATAAAACTAGACATACACTTCATCAGAAACAAAGTAATAGCCAAGGAACTAGAAGTGAAGTATGTGCCAACTTCATATCAAATTGCTGACTTATTAACTAAAGGACTGGGTCATTCAAGGTTTCTCTTCTTGAAGGACAAGCTTGGAGTTACTCTAGCGCCTTCCAGCTTAAGGAAGGGTGTTAACTGAATTAGCATAATTGATCCTAGTCAGCTCCACATCAGTAAACTGAAGTTACCAGCTGGAGCATTCATCAGCTGCCTCTGCCTTGCTGTTGATTCCGTTTTAGTGCCACCACTAAATTTGTTGTAAAATATTCTAGACATGATCCACTATTTTAGGAACTAACTTAGAGCTGTAGATTCTAGATTCTTCTTTGTAAAGTTTATTTATTATATAAAGCTCAAGACCTCAGCAATGGAGGTCACAGTTAATTGCATAACCTCATCATCTTCTAAGTTTTAACTTTTCTTAATGAACACTCTTTTATCATTTTTGGTTCTTTATTTTTTCCCTAATTTTGGGTGTGCTTTCATGTCTAATAAGACTCCATGTTTTGGTTTTTGAGCTTTCTTGACATGGGTTTTAATTTTTATGCTAAACGAAGTGGTTAGAATTTTGAATTCTTAGGTCTTTTATCTTTGTTGGTATAAGTGATTTTTCTATTATTTTGCTTATGGTAGTAATTTCAAGTTTTTTTTTAAGAATGTTGGATGTTGCAGCTTTTTTCTTGTTTTATAATGGTTAAAATTTTGAGTATTGAGGCTTTTGAGCTTGTGAATTTGCTTACTTTAATATTATTTTTGCAATATTTGATATCGAGTTCGTGCATTTTTTTTTCTTTTTTCCTTTGTGGGTATTCTTTTTTCTTAGCAGTAAAGATCAAAATAAAATTCTAGTATATGGGTTTTCTTATGTCTTATTTGCTGTAGTGTACATCAATGATTTTTTCATTTTTTCTAAAGATGAAAAATATTTATAACTGTATGAATACTTCTTTTATGTTTTTATTTTCAATATTTTTTTGGTCCATTTTAACGATTTTTCTAATTGAAAATTTTCTTGCCTTCTGTGAGATATAGTTGTAATGTCACAAAGAGAATAATAGTTGATCTTTCTTGTGTTATTTGGTATGTAACTTGGTAGTTTATTTTTATTCTTGTTATGAAGAACATTTGTTTGATGTGAATCCAGAGTTTCATTGCTAAATCCTTTCTGCTGTGTTTTTCAATATGTAGAAGTGGAAAAAGCCATTCCATGGAGTGAACAACAACAGAGTAGACAACAGCATGATAGGGTATAGAGTAAGAATAGTGGGATCAATGATCTTGGCAATCCAAAGAAAATTTTTGTAGGAGGTTTGTCAGCTGACTTAACTAAGGAAGAATTCCAGAGTTATTTTGAGAAGTTTGGTAGGACTACAGATATAGTTATGACTTATGATGTAATGTGACCCATAAGCCGAGTGGGTTTGGATTTATTATTTTTTATTCGGAGGATTTGTTGACGAGGTTATTCGGAGGATTTGTTGACAAGGTTATGCAGAAAAAGTTTCATTAGTTGAGTGGAAAGCTGGTGGAGGTTAAGAGGGCTATAACTAAAGATAGAATAAGCAGTAGTAGCAATCGTTATGGAATGCTAGGTGGTGGACAATGGTTTAACTATGATCAGCAAGGGAGTTTCCTCCCTTGCAATGACAGGTTTGGGTTGTTAGAATTATAACTAGTTGCAATACAGTAAAGTGTAGAAATAAACCTTATCGACTGATCGAGTCTCGTGACAGTACGATATCCTAAAGCGAAATTGTCCGTCGATAAATGATGCGCCCTATGTTGACAATCACCTCCAGGATACAACGATCAAAAAAACCAATTGTGCATCAATCACAAATGGTATTTAGAACTCCCAATGTACTCCAGAAACTATATAAAATGAGTATAATATTTTACTGAATAGGAAGATGCAATTTCCTTCTTTTTTTTTTTGTGTGTTTTTTCTAATGTCCTGTAATACCCAGACCAGAAAAGTTTAAANAGAAAAATTATTAGTTGCAATACTGTAAAGCGCAGAAAAACTTATCGACTGATCGAGTCTCGTGACAGCACGATGTCCTAAAGCGAAATTGCCCGTCGATAACCGCTGCGACCTCTGTGGACAATCACTTCCAGGATACAACGATCAAATAAACCGATTGTGCAGCAATCACAAATGGTTTTCAAAACTCTCAAATGTACTCCAGAAAATATGTAAAATTGAGAATAATATTTTTACTGAATATAAAGATATAATTTCGTTTTTGTTGTATTTTTTCTACTACCCAAATGTGTGTTTATATAGGCAGAAATTGATGTAACTCTCTCCACCATGATCTAGTATTAGTTGCAGATATTATGGCCAGTGGTAATGGGTTGTTAATATTGGATAGTTAAAAACGGTCACATTAAATAATTAAAAAAGTATTATTAGAATCAATAAAACCCAAGAGCTCAGTCAAAGATCTTTTAATATAATGCACGAAGTGTGGCTCGAACCCCCGACCTCCCACACAAATTTCACATTTTTCACCAATTGGGCACTTCATCTGAATTAATTATT
>CAIGRH010070277.1:0-13687 GCA_903798295.1 Fraxinus nigra
TCAACCGCACTGCCACCGCCACCACAAAACATCTCCCACATAACCACCATCACCACCACCAACACAAAATAGTCACCACACAAACACCATCACCACCACACAGAAAACCGTCCAAACGCACCCCAACCGCCAAATCCACCACCAACACTACGACCACCCTCACCCCACCACATCAAATCCAACATCATCAACTCCTTCACCAAACCACAACCACCAAGAAGTCCCGTTTTCAGTACTCCACTTGCCTGCAAACGATTGCAGTGGAAAAAACTGCCAACTGAAATTCACTTTGCCTCTCTTTCAATGAAACTCTGCCACAACCTCATTACCTTTAGTTTATCTCCACCGCATTGTAGTCTTTCTCGCCATCCCAAATCCCTCTCTTTCGAGTTACCATCTCACCAAGTCAACCTCGCTGAATAACTCCAATCCAAAACCCTCAAAATCCTCGAATGGCCCTCCTTGTGTACCCAGCTCGCTGCATTTACCTCAACTTCCATGGGCTACGCCGCGGCCGAAACAGCCCGAATTCCTCTGAGGAAATGCTCAGACGAGAGCAACGTCGCGCACTATGCCGTTCGTGCAGCAGTGTCTCGTCGCGACACTGCTGCCGACGGAGAGATGCGAGGGAGAAAGGAGAAGGGGAAAGAGAAAAGGGAGGAGGCGACGGGCTGTGGAGAGATTGGAAAGAAATGGTGAGAGAGTGATAGAGAGAGTTGAGAGAAATGATTATTTTAGGATTTGGATAAATTTAGGATTTTATATATAAAATAAAATACCTGATTTTTGAATAATTAAACTTTGAGCCTTATTTTTTAAAATCAATTTTTAAACGCTTGATTTTTTATAATTTCCCAAAATCCAATCCAATTCATTTATAACCCAACCCAACCCAAATTAGGGAAATTATACCAAAATGCACTTTTATCCAAAAAATAAGAAAAATAAATGGGGCTAAAAGAGGATATTAATAGTAAATTAACTTCTAGTAAGTGAAAATATAAAATGTTTCAAAAAAACTAGTATACCACTTTTTCGTGCTGAGATCTGACCGTAGCCTCCTTACAAACGGCGATTAAAATCAAGTAAAAAAAAAACTATCGAAAACAAAGCCTGTATATAAAATTAAGAAAAATTTTTAAATTTAAATATACTAAAATCCAGAAAAGAACACATAATTGAAATATAAAAAGAAAAGGAGAATAAATTCTTACTCAAATTACGAAATTTGAAAACCTTTCCCATTGAAAGCGAATCAATCGTTAGGATAAATTCTGGGTTGAGTCTATATGGAGGTGAAAATACTCACCACGTCACAATTGCAAGCAAAACATTTTTTCTTTATTTTTTTGATAGATGGACTCACGTCATAATTATCAAAAATATTTTATTCTTCATTCGACAACTTATTTTCTAACATTAGTTAGACGTGTTCTATTACTGATAGCAAAAATCGCAGTGCAAGTCTCTAACCTGATAACCTGAAAAGTCATCCTCGACTTTTATTATAGTTACAAAATCAATTTTTATCGATTTTCACATACAGAAACTGTCCAAATCTTCATTAAATCGTCACACGACATTCACATGAAATGTCCGTCTTGAAATTATTGAAAATGAGCCCGAGTTCGGAAGCAAAAATAGTTTCATTCTTCCAAGGTAAAAAACTAAAGCAAACAATGTGCATATTTTTGAAGATATAACATTACACTTGCAAATAATAAACTTGTATATAAACTTAAATGGGCGCGCGCACACAAATCCAGAAGTATTGACTGCAAGAATAAATGAAATAGCTATAATGGAGTGTAAGTAGGAAAACAATTCCATTTAGCATCATTTTTGTGTTTATACAATACATGGTGTGGTCAATAGCTAAGCACCATTATTGTTCTGCCATGGCTTGAGTACACCCACAACGATTATTGCGACGATAATAAGGAGAATGAGGATAGCAATGCACATCCATTTCCTTGAGTTTTTCTGTAAACTTTTTGCTCTCTGAAGCGCGGTATTCCCAGAATGCACATGGTCGACAGCAGACGAAACCTGAGAAAATAGGGTAGTGGAGATCAGTCTGATGATGATATACAGAATTCCTTGTATGCTACATCATATCGGACAAGACAGCATGGAGAGTTCACGTTTTCTTTACCTGTGATTCGATATTGTTGAGCATGTCTCCTTGAGCATCCACCAATACTGCCATGTCCATGAATATCTGCACGGAGGTTAATCCATCGATGAATTAAACAGCCTTTTCGAATCGTTTATATTGAACTCAATGAGTTGTTTCCTAATAAAGTTAATGCAAAACAAATGATGCCAGGCCAACAGTCACATGTTGGGTTTAGAATCGTCTCATCACTTTTAGGTGGTCTAGACTAGTGAGAGTCACAGGCAGATTTAAATTCTTGCCGGAAACTACAAATCATCTCTCAAAATCCTAAAAGCAAATAACGATGTACGAAAAATATAGGGGGTGAAAAGAAGGGATCTGATAGTGCATGAAATCTTTCAGTCCAACCAAGATCACTAACCGGGTTCAACAAAAAAATTGTAACAATACACATGTTTAACATATACACATACAAGAAAAGTGGAAAGTGACAAACATCCCTAGCATCAGAGACTGATATCTGGTTTAAAACTATCTGTGTTTCTGGCTTTTCTATTTTTCTAATTGCTGTTACAGTAGATTTTGTCTCATTGTACTCCATTCCATAATTTTAGGTTTTGTGCACTATCTGTTTGTATTTATACTCAAACGCTCAAAATGTAAGTATTTCAACTGAAGTTTGTTCTGCAAGGGGTGAAAGACGAGTAGAAAAACCCAGTTATAGATTTTAATGTTAACGTTCAAGATGCAATCCCATTGAAAAGGGAATAATTGTGAAAATTGTGCAGTTGTTAATATTATTTTATTACCTACTTGTTTGAAAAAAAATTCGATAGTCAAGTCCTGTCCCCACTCAATCCTAATCCTAGCTCTGGCCATGGATGATATGATACTAGGCAAGATGGAAAAGAAACAGTTTCCTTGGCACAGAGCTAGCAGACTTAGATTCAAAACATAATACAACCTAATAGAGATGGTATGAATATGCAATAATATAAGCTCGAACGCAAGGAGACCAAGATGAGATTAAAATCAAACAAGTACACAAAAGAAAACAAAAATTAATAGGATTTGACTAATTTGATCTCAGCTAGCCCATGTCGGGACTTGAAGAAGATAAAAGATCCAGTGTTAATAGCTAGCAGCAATGTGGTTGAGAGTAATTTTAGTCTTATTATCATTGCCAACAAATAAACCATAATACCTGTTGCAAGTCAAGAAGCTTCTTCTCTAAATCTCTAACGGCATCATGACGCTCTTGAATTTCTGCAAGTGTGTCCATTATCTGCAAGCAAAACAACAAATAAAGCAAAGAGGAAACGGAATAGAGGAAAAAATAAAGGAAAAGGTAGAAAATAGAGCTAACCTGGCCTCTCCCTTGCTCTTGAATTGCTTTTTGGAAAATCTGTTCGCTATCCCCAGTCTCTATTAATTTATCAACTGTCTGCGGAAGTAGAATTGAATACTTGGTAAATCTTACACATTAAAAAAATGGAAATTATAAACAGAACTAATTTTACCTCTTCGTCAGCTCGATTTCCCGTCACTGATGACCACATGAAACAAGAAACCATCACATTTTGTCAAGATATAGGAAAGCTATTGCAAAAAGTTGCAGAACTTTTTTATATAATGGGAGGGTTAAGACCTGTGAATACACGCCTCTCGACCACTTCACGATACTCTTGATGGATGCTTTCTCTTAAAATCTGCAAAAGTATACATTAACAGAATTGATGCTTAGAAGAGAAGTTGTAAGAAAATGAAACTTTTTCATATTGTGCATCTGACCTACCTGAAATTCAGACATCTTGTCTTTGAACTTCTTCTTCATGGCACTGTAGTCAAATATAATTATTTAGAAGACATTTTATTTAAATATCATTAGATGTATATACGAAAGATATGCACTCAATAATGATTTAATCAATTGACTTTTCTGAAAGCTTGAACTACAATGTTCAAGGCACTGAGGATAATCCGTAGTCTACGATAATGAGCTTCACTGAGCCAGATAATCATATGAATCCTGAAAGTTGTTCAAATAAATTCTGTTCATTGCCAGGATTATCTGATTAAACATAATGGGCCATAGTAGTGAAATTAAAAACAGTTTACACAAACATTCCTGATATTGATCTTCGATCAAAAAACTGTGACAGCAACAAAAATGATGATGAGGATGGATATACTGAGTATTTCCAGTTAATAAATAACTAATCCATGAGCCTTACTTCAATTTACATATTATCGGATTTAACCTCCATTAAAGAAAATTGAATGAGAACTTAAAACTAAGTGCTAAGAGCAAGGTAAATGAACCTGTAAACATGTGCAATTCAAGAGGACTAGAACTTGACATGTGGGGTTGAAGTCGGATTATATTGATGGGCTTAATTCTAATTTCTACAGAGCTTTTTGACAATTCCCTACATGCCTAAAAATCATGCTTAAATTTTGAATGGGACTAATTGCTGTTATTCAGTCAATTTGAAAATGAAGGAATGGTCGAATTGCAAGGAACTTTTTTTTAGGCTCTTTGCTTGTGAGAAGGGCTGTTTCATTGATATCATCTTGGGATAAAATTCAAGTATGTGCAAAGAGAACGTGGAGAATATTTTCTAAGTCTTTAATTTATTTAATCAATGTATATGAGGTCTCCTTGTCCTCTAGTTATGTAATTGTTTTTTGTTTTGATAAAAATTTTGGCTTATCAGTTATCAAAAGATATTGTCCACATGCCTACCAATCATGTGGGGGGTAACTCTGCTCCTGGTTCTGAAGCAGATAAATCAAATTTGCAAAATTTTAAGACCATTAAAAACTATTGCATTTTAATGTCTTCCACGTAACACAAACATTTGTAGAGTAACGTAAACAGAGCATGAGAATTGGAGTCTAAATTACACTGTAGTTGCTGTTCTCGATCTGTCAACACCCGATCCTTTTCCACATCCAGGCTTTTGTCTATTGGCTAAATTCTGTAAAGACAAGGAAAAAAAATAAAAGATATCACTACTAAACATGTCTTGACAAATGAAAGTTAACAACATGAGCTATATTTTCCTCACCTCTCTGTCAAGTTCCTCAATTTTTGATTTAATTAAACGGGCAATTTTTCCAACTTCGTCAACATCCTTCTCCATTCGTTTCTTGATTGCTGCAGATTAACATTGATCATGAACAAGTTTTAAACAGTGAGAAGTCAATTTAAAGAAAATTGCAAGAAAACAGATATATGTATTCTCACCAAATCCAAGTATAATGACACAAAGTCAACCACTATAAAACAATATGCAATTCATAACCACCATGAATATGACCATGAGAATTTAAAATAAGAGAAGTGACAGTAACAAATCAAATCAGAAATTGAAAAGAGAAAATATAAATAAATGAAGTAGAATCCAAAAGTTACCGAAAAAATACCATTGTTTCTTATGTGACTTGCATTGGTATTTAATTTTAATTGACAATAAAAATAATGTCACTTTACGAATGCAGAATTTTCTTTGCACCAGACATGCCTATTTGGCAAGACTGAAGTTTCATAACATCGTAAAAACTCATTCATGCAACCCCTATTGAACACGTATTCAAGTGGTAACAAATTACCTTTCATAGCAGCAGCCTTGGTTATGGCCTTTGATTCCTCGTGAGCATCCTACAAAGAACATTAGCAAAAAGCACCACAAATTAAAAGTTATAGCACAAAACTTTTTCACCATACCCTGATGACGTTTTGAGTACCCTACAGTCATGATGTACAAGCTGATGATTTAATTAAACAAACCATGTATAGCTATCAAAAGAACAATATCATGTGCGTATATACAATTCTATGTACACCAAAGGGCATACAGGGAAGCATCATGTATTTGTGTCAGTTAATAAGTTATCTTTACTTCTCTAAGAAAGAGGCTTGCAAAAGTGTCTTCAGGAATTGAGGACACAGCTAGCGTTTCATCCCAACAGGTCAATTTTTATGTACTATCCTAGATTCCTCCGGTCTATAATTAAAATATTTCTTTTTTATCACTGAAAATAAGGACTTGAAAATTTTACAATGCGATTATCTGCACATGTAAAATCTACTTCTATAGAGGAAATGCAAGTTATAAATAGGACTTCGAAAATTTTACAATGCAATCATCCGCACGTGTAAAATCTTCTAGAGAGGAAATGTAACTCTAACAACAGATTTCATATAATAAATGAAATTAAAGGAAGCTTCGATGATGAGAAAAAGAAAAAGACTCATGCATAGAATGCCCAAAATAGTGGAGCCACTATACCAGTGAGCATGTAGGTGACCTAATATACCAACAGCCTAAGCAAAGGGGAAGCTAAAGATAAAAGGTCATAAAGTTACCTAATTATTCAGCTGCCACGGCACTGATAAGAATGTCACACCAGAAAACTGAAATACTGTGACTCATAGTTTCCATGTACATAACTTGAATCCTCTGTAATACCATAGTAGTTCACAACCATTTTACATGCAACCACAGAAAATGTCTGCTTTTCTCACTGACTATATCAATGTGGTTTAAGCATTTAAACTCGCAAGGCAAGAAAGGGAAACAAGACTGAATTAATTTTCACACACAGGGGAAGACAAAATATGGACATGCACTGCTGGCAGTGTAGTAAATGAGATGTAAGTTTCACAAGAAAAATACAAGGAAAGAAAGATTTCAGTAGCAGAAAGTGGAAAGAAACTCATACCTGAAGCTTTTTAAGTAGCTTATCGAGCTTTTCATAATTTTTCTCAATCTCTTGAACCTAGCAACAAAAAGGAAATGGCAAATTAATACTACAACAAAAACAAAATAGAAATTTACCTTCTTGCTCTCATGACTGTATTGGTAAAAGTCAAGTTTAATGGGGAAAAACAAGAGAATAAGAGCCAATGATAACAAATTTCTTTCCGATGCATTATTGCCAACATTCAAAGTTCAAACTAGTCGACAGGCTGCAGCACCTGCTTAAAGAAATTGTCCAAGCCTAAATCTCCTGAATTTTGTGCGAGTTGTGTTCCCATTTCAATATCTCCATTCCTAGAAGCTTGATCCTTCGGTGTCTCAAACGAATCCTGCAAAACACACATAAAGTATAAGGAAATAATGAAGACCACCTGATGTCAGAGTGTTTTCCATATCAACTAATATGCACGGGAAAAAGCTTATATTTCAGCCTTTTCAAATAGTTGGATAGGTTACAAAGGAACAACTTTGGCCACACAAATGCAACATATACAGGTTACATAGACATGAATGAAGAATAAGGCATGCATTCAACCTTTATCAAGTTCTAACATTCATCAAATAAAAAGTTAATGTCAGTACAAATAGCTCAAGATGTTTCAAAATTTCTTTTTGTTTCAAAAAATGCCATGAATAAACAAAGCGTTATTCTTAATAAATTTGGACTTGGTTAGATGAATCTTTTTTTTTTTTTTGTCGTTCTATCAACCTTGAGAATGAGTAATGACCAAAAAGAGTTTTTGAATGGATTTGACTTCGTTTTCTACATAGAACAGATGGTTTTATGTTGATCATCTGTTAATTCTCAACATTTTGAGATGGGAAGCTTTAACAGTCAGGCCTGTCACGAGAAATAGTGATGTTTTTTTGTGTTTTAGTAATGAAGTAGGTTCCAGGAAATAATGCATTTACTTATACTTCAAGCTCGATTAGCATTAGTAATATATCTGAAAAGTTACTTGTTAATTTTGTACATCAATTAGCATCATTGAACCCATATCAAACATCTTAAGCAGTTTGTTATGTTAATTGAAAAGCTAATATACATTTCCTATCTGCCAATTAGGCTAAAATCAGCATGACAACAAGTTTCTAACTTAAATTGAATCAAAATATTGCACCTTTACGTCTTTCGAATCAAGGAAAGATCAAGTTCATTACTTCAAATATCAATTCTCCTCTCAGAAACTTTATTATAAATAAAATGGACAAAACGGTTAAATATGCCTAATTAAAACTAAAAATCTGATGATCTAGTGTCATTTTCTGGAAATAATAAAAAAATAAATAAAAAAACGCCCAAACGCACACAACACATATAAAGAAAAAAAAAATTCGTATATTTTCAGCTGCTAAAGGTCCGATCTCTTATTACATTGTCTGGACTGCAAAGAAATTGATATAGCAAAAACCCTTTTCAACATTTTCATCAACGATTAAATAATCAACAAAAAAAATTAATTGATTAGTAACACCAAAAATTACCGTTAAAAGGTCGTTCATATTGGAGCAATTGAAGAAGATAGAATGCGAAATCTGTCACAAATTATTTTGATTCTCCTGTCTCTCGCTCCTTCCCCTTAATGGCTTTTACTCTATTTCTTTGTTATTTATTGGTGTTTGTGTTTTGTTAAAGAGTTGGTGGAGAGAGAATTAGTGTTTTCCTGTGGGAAAAGCATCACACAGAAAAGAGAGGTTTTTTTTTTTTTTCTTTTTCCCCCAAAACCTTGTTGTATTTATCTATCAGTTCATAATTTAGGACTCGTTTGGCATAATTTTTTAGAAGTCGAAAAAACTTTTAAAGGCTTAAAAATTGCTTATGTATTCGTTTGACTAATTTTATAAAGAGCAATGTTACTTATTTCCATTGGTGTTATAACATCCGTTTAGGCGACACTAAATGTCATTAAATAAAAGTTATAATTAAATAAATTACATATAATCTGGTTTTAGATATTATTATTCCTTTATAAAAGTGCTTTTAGTTAAAATAGTTTTTAGAGGAAGTAAATCTAACGTCATTCCTCTAAAAGCTCTTCGGGAAAGTAAAACTATTTTAGAACTTAGTTTTTGAGTACGATGAAGGTAATTTTTTCGAGAATCTCTTTTACAAAAAGTAAAAGCAAAAACAAATGATCTGCCAAACGCACACTTAGTTGCTTATCATGATTTATGATTTTACATGGTACCAACTGAATAGCATATAATCATTAATTACTCAAAAATTAAAAAAATAAACAGGTTGGATGTGGGCCCAACACAACTAAGAATTGTAAACGGCGGAAGGGATGTCTGCACTCAACATTTGAGTTGGGTGGCTGTCATGTTTATTAAAATACTAATGTTTCCAAACTTAATAGCCAGTGCAAGATTTAAGAATTTAGTTAAAATCTCATTTATTATAATATATCTCGACTGCTCAATACTTTACATCAAGCATACACTACGAGTTACATAAGTGCCACCCAAATTCCCCATCCCGGATCAGTTGTCTTTTACAGGTTTTGTAGTGAGTCCATAACCAAATGGATACAATGGATCATAATGTTTGTCCCCAACATTCATCGGAAGCTGATCGACAGTCTTGAACCATGTACGAGAAAGTTTGCCCGTAAAACCATAGTCTCCAAACAAAACATCAGCAACACCTTGTCCTTCTGTACCCGGAAGCCAAGCGGCTACGAGTGCATCAATTTGAGCAACATAAGGTTGAATCACGACTGGACGTCCAGTGATGAGAACGACCACACATTTCACATGTGCACAGACATTCGTAATGACAGTTGGGGATGGATTGGGAAGCGTTAAGTTTAGGCTGTCACCAAATGTCTCAGAGTACGGTGGTTCACCTACTACAACAATGGCGTAAGAGAACTTGTTGGATTTCACATAGGAAGCATCGGGATTTTCATTGAATACGACTTCTGTTTTAGGATCAACAATGTTCTTAATTCCTTCTAGGATCGTTGTACCTGATAATCCGAAAAAAAGGAGATTTATGTATAAACGGTAGGAGAAGAAGATTTCAGCTTATTTTTATTACCATGCACTATCTAATAGTATCATATTCTCCCTACCAACATGTCATAAGACTAACAGATGAAAAGAAGTACCAAAACAAGAATTAGATTGAAGATTTACCAGATGTATGGTTACCACTCTGGCCCTGCCACTGGATTGTCCAGCCACCGCATTGGTTACCAATATCGTTTGCATGGCTCCCTGTGACGAGGATCTTTGATGCCTTCTTACTAAGCGGTAGCAATGGCTCGTCCGCAGATTCACCATTCTTGAGTAGCACAAGAGATTTTCTTACTGCTTCCCTTGCTAATTCTCTGTGCTTCTGTCAAGGTTAAGGCACGCATAAGCAAACTAGTCTAGTAAGGTGAATTGTAGAGTACTAAACAGAATTAGAATCTCGTCTATCATGTTGTCTGGGCCTAACTAACCTGACTTCCTAAGTACTTAGTCATGCTATAATCTGCTAATGGATTCTCAAACAGTCCCATAGTGAACTTGACCCTTAAAATCCTTTTTACTGCATCGTCAATTCGGCTCGTGGGAATGAAATTGTTTTTGACCAGAGAAGTTAGGCCATCAATGAATTCTTTGTATTTGGTTGGAACCATGATCTGCAATGTACAACACCTAAGTGAATACTTGGTGGCTAATTGACACAAAAAGACATTGTTCAAGTCACAAAATCTGATAAATGTACCATGTCAATGCCAGCATTAACTCCAGCTACAATTGAATAAGTATAGTTTGCATGAGGTGGCGATGTAATTCTGTCAAGACCCTCCCAATCTGAGATAACAAATCCCTGAAATTTTTCGCATAAAAAATTTGATCTTTGTTACTCAGTTCACTATCAGAACACAACTCCAAGTTGAAATTTTCTTGCAAAAATGAGATTTACTCTGAAACGTAGAGTATTCTTTAGAAAACCGGTGATCATGTCACGATTAACGTGCATCTTTATCTCATTCCAGCTCGAGTACGAGACCATGACGGTCGCGACCCCCTTGATGATTGAATTATAATAGCCTGGCATATGGATACTTAGTAGTTCATGCTTGCTTGTCACAGTATTGTTCTCATTGATGCCTTTGTTGGTTCCACCATCACCAACATAGTGTTTGGCACATGCTGCAACCTTTTGTCTGCACAAAATATTCCATAAAAGCAAATAAACCAACGAGGGGACAAGATTTTATACATGTTATTTTGCCTGAAAATTTTATAAAGGAAGCCCTCTAAAAACTCAAATCCTAGATGGCAAAATCCTCGATCAAGATCTTTGTTGATGAAATCCAAAATCTCCCATAGGCCAATAGTTGGTTGATTCAAGATCCCTTTCTAGTGTTAAAGTGTCTGTTTATCTTTATGCTTGAAAGAAAGGAAATTTTATTTCAAGAAGTGAACGATTGGTCAACCCATAAAGCATGTTTAATAGAAGCATTAAATAACACTCGACTGTACCATGTAAAGAAAAAAGAAGTTTGTGTTAGTACTATGGACAAACAGTCACTTACTTTCCAGCTACGTACGGAACACCCTTTCGAAAGTTTGGAGGTAAATCTCCTTGTAATCCTGGTATAATCTCAGTCATTGCTTGAACAACCTTTGGATCTTCACTATAGCTTTCGTAACACCGGCCCCATCTCGGATCCCTACACACCTGTTTATGAGACGACCATTGTTAATAAACCAAAATATTATCTGGATCTTCTAGGATTTTTCTTAGTCAAACAGAAATCAGGAATCGAATTAGAGTAATTACCGCTATACAAGGTGCAAAAACATAAGGAATGCCTGTAGCCCTGACTTCAAGAGCAGTTGCAGATCCTATTTTCTTTACCAGTTCAGGGTCCCTAGTAGCTCCAAGACCAACATTGTGGGGAAACAGTGTTGCCTTGTACACATTGCCATGGCCATGAACTGCATCGATCCCATAAATCATCGGTATCCCAAGACGGGTTGATAACGAGCCTTTCTGGAACTCATTCACCATATCAACCCATATCTCAGGGGACGCCTTCATAGCCGGAACACTACCTCCACCACTCAATACACTCCCTGGTCCGTAAACCCCAAATCACTTAAAAAAATAACATACATAAGCTAAGAATTATCAATTTCAAGACAATGCAGAATTGTATATGTACCTATGTAGTACTTCTTCATGACTTCAGCAGATGCCACAGTTCTATCAATTTGTACCATTTGGCCTATTTTTTCTTCTAAAGTCATCCTGCCCATTAGGTCTTTGATTCTATGATTTATTGGGTGTTTAGGATCTTTGTATGCCATGTACTCAGCATCTGCCATGGCTGCCCAACAACATAGTACTAAAATCCCAATCAAGAATGCTGAATCTTTTGCCATTTTTTGCATTGGCATCAACCTTCACAGCAAAATAATGAGAAACACAGATTCTTAAGTTCACACTCAGCAGTCTCGTCTACACAAAGACGACCCCTCCTAATCCTTTATAAACGATAAGAATATTACAATCAATAGCGTGATTAGATTCCACACCGACAAACCAATAATTCTCACAATTAAATATTCCAATATACTCACAATAAAAATATCTACCAATGAAGGGAGCCTAACTAGTACTCGCACATTTCAATAAAACAGCAGTATAAATCTTAATGTGTGTGTATATATATATATATATTTCTCTGAAAATAAATACAAGTTTACACTTGGAAAATGGATGAGAATTACTGAACTGGGATAAAAGAGAAGAATTATCATATTTTTATCCAAGAAAGGACTCAAATGCTCGTGCAGTTTCCAAAAATAAAAACAAAAGAATAAAGATGAAAAACAGCAATAATCTGGCTGCATTCATTCGAGTAGAGTACAATGTTAAAACACTTCGTCATAAATAAACACATTAGTTTACTGAAATTTAGTATTCAACAAAAGCAAGAAACATAGACATAAAGCTATACAACTTACATTGATGAAACTACCCAAAAATTCAGCAATTTTTTTTTATCCAAATTGTCACTCATGTGAATTCGTTGAATCTTGTGGGAAGAAGGTGGTATGTATTTATAGAAATTTTGTTTCTTTTATTTTTTTTCCTCTTATTTTTTGCTATATCTTATTAATTATATTATTTACGGATGTATTCTCAATTGAGATTTTAATATATTTTAATAAAACTGAAATTTTAATGAATTTCAAATAAATTCTTTAACAGATAGGTATTATCAATAACTCATGAATTTATAAAAGTTTCATTAATAGAGAGATTTTAAAATATCTGGATGGATTTCAAGATCAAAAATACATATAATAAAATTCTTTTGAAATTTTACCATGTTTAACGATATTCTCATTAATTTTGTGGAAATCTATTCAAATTCAAGAAATTCGTGAAAATTTATAATTTTTTAAAATCCATAAAAATCTGAATTACATCCCCACCATTCCTGCACGTTTGAGCCCACAAATCCATTATTAGTAATCCAATTATTTGTGGGGCTAAATGAGCTTCCAGCGGGAGACTTTTAAAACTACTCTAGTCAAATTGGCTTTTTAAACTATTCATAGAAAAGTCTATTTTACCCTTAATAAAACGAATTCTTATATATTGCATAATATATCCTTTTCTTTATAAATATTTCTAAAGACTAGTATTTTATATTTCTTCTATTTTGAATTTCAATAAATAAATTCATCCTTTCATCCGTTAAATTAAAATAATCTGCAACATATTGTTCATATTTTTCTTTAAATTTATTATATTTTTCGGATGATATATTTATATTTTCTAGTTGAG
>CAIGRH010070298.1:0-15631 GCA_903798295.1 Fraxinus nigra
AATACATGAATTGAATCTTGAGGATCTCAAGTGTAAATTTTAGCTTTTCAATGTCTCAAATTTTGCCCCTGATTCCAAATATTTCTATTTCCAGCACTCAGCTCAATCGCCATTTGGAGCCACAAATCACGACTTCCCAGCAGCCAAAACCATCGGATCCAACCACCATGAGCCTCGCCTCATTCCTCTCTACAATCCCCAACCAACCACCAGCCACAAATCAAAGGAAATAAAAAGGAAAATCCAGCCCCAAAACATAAATCTCGCAACCCCTTTTCTATCGGAAACTCTACCTTCGACGACGCCTACGGTCGCTTACCACCATCAGTCGATAGCCCTCATCCAGGCGATCAATATCATGTCCTAACATCAACCAATAATGCACCAATTCGTATTTATTTGAATCAATTAAAATCAGGCAGTTGCGGTTTGTGGTTGCGATTTTGTAGTAGTAGCAATAGCGGATGGGGTGGGTTTGGATGGTTTTTTATGTGGTGGTAGTAGTGGTGCCGTGGAGGTGGCGGCGACAGTGTGTTTTGGTCGATTTTTTTGTGGTGATGGTGATGGTGTTTGGTGCGGTGGCGGTGGATGTGGCGGGCGGCAGTGGGTTTAGAGAGGTTATTTGCCATGGTTTGAACAGATGGCTGCTGCAGATCATGGCAATAAAGAGTAGAAGAGGCGAAGCAGATCCACCCACTCCGTCAACTCCAATGCCGTGCGCGGTGTTGCTGTAATGAAGAGGTGAACAACGTTGGGATGGGTTTGGTTGAGGTGGCGGCGACGTGGCGAAATCGTCCGGAATTGGAGGTAAAACCGTGACTAGAGTTGATTTTTTGAACCAGGACTTCCTTTGATTTTTTATCAGCTGGGGGCTGCTTGTTGGTATAGGATTGTGGAGGGGGTGAGGAGGTGGTGGTGGTGTAAAAATCTGATGGTTTATTCGGCGGTAAAGTGGTTGAATTTGGCAATTTCCGGCGCCAGCTACATATGGTGTAGGTGGGAGGAAAAAATGGCAATTCTTCAAATTAGAGGCAAAATTTGAGAAATTGAAATTAGCTGAAATTTACACTTGAGGTCCTCAAGATTCAATTCATGTATTTCGGTCCTTCAGTGACCATTAGTGAAAGTTTAGGTAAGTTCAGTGACCGTCTCTGCAATTTTTGAACTTCAGTGACCGTTTTGAAATTTTGATGTAAGTTCAGTGACCATTTATGAAATTAACCCATTTTTTAGGAGTTCTTCCGCTTATGGCCTTCTTTTTTATAGGCCTCCCCATTTACATGGGTTATGCATATTTCATTACAATTGGAATTGTTGCATAAGAGTGGCTTTGGTTCAGAAGACCTCTTCTTCAGGGACTTCTTTTGATATGGGTGTCCATATTTATCACTAGCACTTATTGTGGGTGGATGCCTCTTTTACNAATTTTTGAACTTCAGTGACCGTTTTGAAATTTTGATGTAAGTTCAGTGACCATTTATGAAATTAACCCATTTTTTAGGAGTTCTTCCGCTTATGGCCTTCTTTTTTATAGGCCTCCCCATTTACATGGGTTATGCATATTTCATTACAATTGGAATTGTTGCATAAGAGTGGCTTTGGTTCAGAAGACCTCTTCTTCAGGGACTTCTTTTGATATGGGTGTCCATATTTATCACTAGCACTTATTGTGGGTGGATGCCTCTTTTACTTGAGTGGATTTTGTCATCAAAATACTCATTTTTCAAGGAGTAAACACCCAAGATGTTGAGTTGAACTTCGAATCTTTTGTGTTTGGGGCTTCCACTTGCTCTTTATTCAAGAACAAAACCTTTTTTTAAGGAGAAGGCATATTCATTGCTTGAATTCATTGTGAGGAGGTACATCTTTTCTTTAAAGAGGGACTCTTCTAAGTCGATCTTAAACTCAAAATACTCATTTTTTCGAGGAGTATCACATGTCAATGAACTGCATTGAGCTTATAATTTTCTTTTTGTTCTTGGACTTTCATTTGTTCTTTTTCAAGAACAAAACTTTTTTTTCAAGTGGAAAGCCTAGGCACTATTTGTATGCTTTTTCCATGGAATGTTCATGGTTATAGTGTCGTTTCTCACAGACGACGTCAATCTATTGACTCCAAAAAATGTACCTCTAACGTGGCCAACAGATTCCAAGACCTCTCACGTCCAAGCAAGACTCCTTCCTGCACATTAGGACAAACCTTAACCACATGCGACCCCCTCTGGTGGGGTGGAGTTGGTCGCGCGCACTCCAACAGTCAAGTCAGTTGGGTAAGAAAAATATGAGTGTAGGAGAGCTTTAGACGTGAGCTTCCAATATAAAAAGGGGGCCAACTTTGGGAAATAACTGATGGAACAGTAACATGGCAAAGTTATAGTTTGAGATTCTAAATTTGCATTACTTTAAAATGACACTAAATGTAAGATTTTATAGCAGAAAATGATGAATAAAAGTCGTTGGATGAAGAGACACGTTGCCTCATTCTAGCGGTTGGGGCCTCTTGTCATAGACATCAATCAATCATTTCTAGGTCATATTGCATTTAATGTAGTGATGGCTTGGCTGCCCAAAGCTTAACATGTAAGACTAGATTTGACTTGTTTAATAGAGTAGAGCTGCCTATTTAGTGAGTTATCGCAGCATGTACTTGACACAAGATCTTGTATGAAGATCTTCTCTAAAACACATCTACATATCTCACCTCATCCATGAAGGCTCAACTCTCCATGGGGGTCTAACCAATGGGGGTTCGGCCAAATTGTCACATGGGCAAAATGACTTGGAGTGCGGACTTAGGTTCACTTACTATGTAGCTACCTCTTGGTCTTGCTTAGAGTTCGTTGGAAGAGGCATAACTGGAGGATATGTGATAGATTGTCATATATATCTTCTTTAATTAAGTCCAATAAACCATAATAATGATATTTAGCATCAATTTAAGTAATACTTACCATTACCACATTATTTAATAAAGTTACGAAATATTTGTATTTATTAAATAATGTAAGAGTGACTCGAACTGATGCTAAAAACCAATGTTACTAGATATTATTATTCTACATTTTACTTAAGTTAAATGTACAATTGGATTGAAATGAAATTAAGACAACTATTAAGTCTTGAGGCTTCATTTATAATGTCAATTTTGTTATGATGGATAGTTCAACTCCTTAGATGTTATTTATTTATTTTTATATTGTCCTAGGATTTAAGCCTTATCATTCTTTGCAAGATGGTAGCCTGTTTCAATACACCAATCTTGAAATTTGATGGCTTGTTTGAACATTATGAACTCTTATACCATATTGGGTATTGAATTCTCTCTTAAAATGTTACTTTGCTCCGTAAATTAATAATTTCATATTTAACCGACGTGATATTTATTTCATATCAGATACATCTCTACAATAAATGTCATCTATAAACTCATGTGTATTTGGTGGTACGGGGGAACTAAAGTGAGGTTAGCAGACCCCAATGAGAATGATTAGCGTGTGTTAATCATTTTAGGGTTAAACCCCTTTACCAGGGCCAATATCACCTATATACGTGTGTGTATTTGGTGGCACGGGGGAATTAAAGTGAGGTTAGCAGACCCCAATGAAAATGATTAGTGTGTTAATCATTTTAGGGTTAAACCCCATTACCAGGGCCACGTGGCCCTGGTAATGTAGCATGACTTATCATTTTATTTAAATCTCGAGTCACCGCATCTAATATCATAGTGCTTTTACTTTTAATGATGTAATGCATTCCCTTGTCTCATTTTCTTTGACTCAAGTAATGTAATTAATACTCCATTAGTCTTATTTATATAAGTTGGTTTTGTTTTGTTTTTTTTTACATTAATTAAGAAATATTCTTTAATGTTATTAAAAAAGCAATTTTTGATAAATTTTTTTTTTAATTTTCCTTTATTTAATTATCAACAACTAGTACTAAATTATTGTTGAAAGTAGTAAAGAAATTGAAGAAGGATATATTAATAAACGAATAAAACAAAACATTGTTAATAAAAAAACATGAGTATATAATTAAGACAAGAAAATGAAGAAAAACAATCTATATAAAATGGGACGGAGAGAGGAAATAATTTGTTACTTATTAAAATGTGCGATTTGTAATTAAATATATAATTGTGATCTACAAAATATATTTTTGTGACTAGTATGTGTCAATTGTCATTGACATATTTGATTAAATATAAGTTATAGATTTTTATCTGAGGTCATAAATTGTGACCACCTGATATTTGAAAATTTTTATCGAGTTTCTTAAATTTGAAAGTTTATTTTGAAACTATGATAGTTTTGTATTTTTTCCATTTGCTAAAAAACTGGTTAAATTTCGTTGGACTCATGCTTTTATTTATTTTTACAAAATATTTCACGAGATTCACAACATTTTATCTATTTTTAATAGAATCACACAACTTCGAGAAAAAAGTTTCACATTAATTTTTTTTCCATAAATTAAACAAACCATTAATATGGTATTAATTAACATATAAAATACCATACCATATGGGATTTCCATGTTTAAATCCCACACCAAAAGACCATAATCTCCACATTCCTCGCCTACTAAAGAGAAAAAGCTACTAAATATTAAAAAGGAAAACCCTAATGAAATACACACACAAGCATATTGGATTCGTGATTGTTTTTCTTGCAAATATTGGTTGTACGTTGGTGGTCAAACATTTTCTGTTGACTGAGAAAGTAGTGGCTGAGTGATGGAGGTCTTGATGTGACTTGGTACTCTGGTGTTGGCGTGGTCTGCGGGGGGCTGAATCGCTGCCCTCTGCGAATATTTCCTTTCTTCGTTTTTGCCCCACAGCACGAAGTACAACCCTGATATGATCAGTACTGCTCCAATGATCCTGTGCATCATAATTTCATACATAAGTTTGACCACCAGAGCTAGTCAGAAAAGTAAATTGTCCAAATAGTCCTAAATTTCATGAAACTTTCAACTTCATCATTCAAAGTTCAAGTTTTATTATTTTGGTCCCGAGAAAAAAACTAATGCAGTTTTACATTGTCCCAAATTGACATAAAACTCCTGTTTGGATAATTAAATCTGATTTTAATTTCAAGTTAAAGCCAATAATTAATTTTGATTACACGTTTAATGAAATTCATGACTTTTTAATCATATATTTCATCAACGTTTATTAAAATCTACTAAAAAAATGATTTAAATCTATACCAAATAGGAGTAAAGTTTTGAAATTGAAGGTACTCGATAAAAGATAAATATTTCGAAAGAAATTCATCTTTGGTCATGTTTTAATAAAAGATACTGAACATGTTGATGTATTAAACATCTCTCGAGTTTTATGGATATTAATGGCTGGTTTGTCAAGACTTTCAAAACCAAAAAAAAAAAAATGCTTTTAAATATGTTTAAATTATTTTCTAAAAATTCTCTGTCTGACTAAAATTGTTTCTGGAGAAAAATAACTTAAAATAAAATTTTCTCATGAAACTTTTCTACAAAAGTCGATACAAATGCAGAAGTATTGCCAAACAGATCTTAAAAACCATTTCAAACTTCAATATTGCAATGTTTTTTTATTTAATAATTTTATGAGGTCCTATTAATTAATATATAGAGGAAAATGAAAGGGAAGAGAAAATAAATAGTACCCTCCCAAGTAGAACTCCTCTCCTAAAGCAACGGAGGCCATAATGGCGACAACGAGGGTCTGAACAGGCTGATACACCGCCACGAAAACGGGGCCACCCCTATCAATGCACCATATCTGTACAGCGAATGCGATCCCAGATGCCACCACTCCCTGCCAATTCATTCATGTATACCCCAGTTTAGTTTTGCTGTCATTTCATATGCCCAGACAAACACACGCTTACAAGTCACAACCCAACAACTCCAAGATATAGAAGGATTATATTGACATATCATATCATATTTACTCGATCTTGTAAAAGTTTAAACTGTTAGTGTGAAGAGTTTGTGATTTAAAATTGTGTGCAACAAAAAAAATGGGAATTTACCGCATAGAAAACACTGAAAAGCTCTGCACCAGAGTGAATAAGCCAAGCCTGAGCATCTCTTTCGGCGAATGCAGCAATCACAAGAAACTGTATAACTCCAAAGAAACACTGATACGAAGTAAATGAGAGCCGGGCTGGGTATTTCTTGAGAACCGGTGCCTGGAGCACGAGCCAGGCGGACCATGACAGGCAATGGCCAATCAAGAAAATGCAGCCCAGTGTCCAGTTCTTTCCCTTGGCATCTCCGAGGGAAAGAAACATTGGAGAAGCACTTTGCAGTGGTGGAGCAGGGCTGTATATTGTAGGACCTTTGTAAAGTGTAATTACAGAAGCTCCTGCTACGCAGAGAATTGTCCCGGCAACCTTTGAAATCCCATCTTTTCGATCCAGTCTTACTTTTTCGATCCTGAAAATATTGTTTATTGAAAAAACAAGTACAACTTATGATCTTGACAAAAAAAGATAGAATTTTCTGTAATCTTTATACAGTGTGTTTGTGTGTGTATGTATATATATTAGAGGCAGTTATTCTTAGCTTGCCTGAGTAATACAGCCATAAGAAATGTAATGGCTGGCACTGAATTTTGAATTGCAGAAGCAAAAGTTGGCGATGTGTGTTCCAAACCTAGTAAGTAGAATCCTTGATTTGCAGTTATCCTGTCATTTTTGTCCAAAATCGCTTAATTATTACACAAATTCTTGAAAGATAAACCACAACGGGATTAGACAGTACTCAATGGATTAAACAATAAAAAAAAGAGTTAAATTTTTGTCGTTTGTAGTAGTACGTATGATCTAATGAATATCATACCCAACAACTGCGAGGAAGAAGAACTGAAGGAGGAAATTCCAAGTAAGAGGAGGCCTTTCTTTCCTGGGTGATCAAACAAAAAGAAAAAACATTAGAAAATTCATTGAGCTAAAAAAATTCAGAATATATGTATTTGAAACAAACAAAATGATATTCAGTGACATACTTTTCAAGAAAATAGGCAAAGGGCAAGAGAAGAAGCAAGGCAAGAATGTTTCTATAAACTGGGAACACAATTTTGCTGATTCCCATGTTAAGAGCAAATCTTGAAACCACGTGGAAACCTGCATATCCAAATTGCAAAGCCAACATGGCCAAGTGTAGTTGAAACTTTTCTGGGATTCCACATATTCTTCTTGCAGCAACTGCACCATTACCAGTATCCGCCATGACAGAATTGTAAATAGAGAGAAAAGTTTTTGAGTTTTGATGGTTTTAGGATAGAGTTTAGGGGTGATATAAATATAGTTACGAGGAAGGTTAATGAATTGAGGTTTGACCCTACAATTTGGCCCACAAAGGAAATTTGAATCAACTGTTTATCTTCAAATGTTTTTGGTTGTCAGTCTCCCACATTCTTCTATGTTCCTCCTACCCCACCCACACCTCTTCTCCACCCCTTTCTTGGCTGACAAGACAACCCCTATCGCACTACCGGAAGAAAAAGAAGACGCACGCACGCACACTGTGTATTATGTATTTATATATCAGGGCTCTGTTTTGGAAGCATGCTATTAATGATTATAATTGAGGAGAAGGGCCGGGGTGGTGGTGAGCCGCCATGCGCACGGGGAAAGTTGGATGGGTACACCATGCTTCCTGTTTGAGTTCATTCTTTAATATTCATATTTCACGTTCTCTCCGTAAAATAATTTTGTACGTAAAGTCAAGAATCTTCTATACTTTTTAACTAAGAAAAATATTTTTGACAAAATTCATTCTAAAAAAATGGAACTCAAACTTGGACATAATTCTATAAATTGGAGGTTATAACTTATAATTTTCCCTACAAATGGATCGGAATTGTAATGCCACACAAAATCATAAAATTTCAAATACTCTATAATTTAGTTCACATTTTTCCTTATAGTTTTGGTAAACATAAAAGCTATTTCTTTCTCTTCTTCATTCTCATGTGGTCATACTCGTTAAAGGAGAATCGGTGGTAAGTTAATAGTTGTTATATTAATTAATTCTTGTACATTATTTTAATATTTGTATGTGTAATTTTTCGTATTAATTATAGAGATGATCTTCTAAGCATCTGTACTTAGATTATATCAAGTATTGATGTCACGTCACACCAATTAATGCAGGAATAAGTTCATGATAAATCATATGATTTAAACTTAGTTTGAAAATAAAGAAATGAAAGCATTCATGAACAAAGGTCCACCATTAATCAAAAGGAACAATAAGTAAAGAGGAAAAATTGAGCACTATTTTTATCATTAAAGGATCACAATGTAAAAGGTAGAAGCCAACACGAAAGAATGAATTCTTCTTCTCCTACTTAGGCCCAGTAACCCTGTTTGGTACACATTATAATTTTCATTCTCATTTTTCTACTTATTTTCAATCACGTATTCTTCAATAAAATAATATTTTCATCACATCAATAATTTTTCCTTCTTTTTCAATCGCACATTCTCCATGAATACATTCTTTCAAAATAATGTGGCTCACACAAACCTTTAATATATTTTTTTTCTTAACGGTATCAAGTATGTTAAAAACATGCAAATAAAATTCCATATCGACTAAATGCATAGTAAGTATTGAGTTTATAAAGACAATTATTCTTTCTAAAAAGTAACCTTTTAGGTGAAACCTGATAAATACTACACCGTCGATTTTAGTAAGAATTATTTAAATAAATGGAATCGCGAATTATTATTCATTTTACCATTTAATCATCATGATATGATCCAGTGCTTTCTAGGTCGTCTCAGGCTACCTTAATCAAGTGGTTCCACTAAGAAACCACTCGGGTAGGGTTGCTCTCTAGTTGGGCTGTACTCTAATATCAAATTCATTACTTTAACAAACATTGTGTCCACCCTCAATTCAGACCACCATCATTCTATAATCTTTCAAAATATTGTGTAAAGCTGATTCATGCTCTCGTACAATATAGTATATACTATAGCTTTATCAAGTTTAGATGTAACTTTAATCTCTATGTATCTGTATGTTTTAAAAAATAAAAAGTGCACATTACGATTGTAGAGTCGATTCCATGAGAGATATGTGTTGTTTTCATATACTTACAGGGCATAATAGTAATTTTCCTTTATGTATATACTTATAAGGGGAAACTTGGATAGTCTCGTACACGAGAAATCTATTAAAAGTTTTCATAATATGACTCGATTTCTTCCCTTTATTTAGTAAATTTACCGTCACAAAGAGAAGGAAAGAGTTCCATTTGAATCCCCATACACTAGTAGAAAAAATGAAATATATCTTTAATCCGCATATAACTAGCCAATATCTAATATATGTAATTTGTTCGTTATAAATCCATCTTGTTTCAATAGAAATGAACAAGAACAAATAGATTATAAACATGATCTCATTCACAATTCACAAACTCCACTGTTAAGTTGCTCTTATCCTTGCGATCTTGACTACCTAAAAATAAAAATAAAAAATCAACGATACAAAATCTCGTCACTTAAATGAAACTCATCAATGAATATAATCGATCAGAAATACGATGGCTCGTCGAGGTTGCGAAAGGCTCTAATTAAAAAGAAAAGGGGGGACAAGACATCTTTATTACTTGGAATTTGGAAATTATAAGAAGTTTGTAAGAAAATTGAAGGTGGGAAAGAGAAGGGGTGTCGCATACCACCCTGTCCAATACATGGCGGACAGCTAAAATTAGATTAAGCATGCACGACAGGATCTTTTGCTTTAGCCCTCATTTCACTTATTTCACCTCCCACCAAACATTATTATTACTTAAAGCAAATTATCGTACATATGCTCCAAATTTACTGTACATTATGTTACTTTTTCATGTTTAAAATAAAAATAAAAGCAAACTTTTAAGAGAGAGCGCGCTAAATGACTCTTCTTTTAGATCGATGAACGAGCCTTGATTCAAATATCAAAGCAGAGGGTGACGCACGTTTTTTTTTTCTTTCTGTTCAGCTCCTTGAAAATAATGTTCGACTTGCATCCTTGATTGAAACTTGATTCAAAATGAACGAGGAAAAATTAATTTAAGGAACTTTTGTAATTTCTCAATTCAATTTAAAGAAAAAAAAATGTATATATAATAGAACAGTTCAAATCAAACCAGTCTAGCCTAGCCTCGCCTAGCCGCTATAAGGACCGTCTAGCCTAGTATGGCCTCCAAGAAATTTTATTGTTCCAAACTTGAAGGGGGTTTATTGAGACAGTTTTGGTCTCACTTTGATTCATATCGTTCTAAACCAAACAGTCCATTTTAACAGCTCTAACAGCCGTGGTGCATCGCTCATAAAATTCAATATGGAAATTAAACTAATACAAATGAGATATTACATGAGTACATGTTCATCAAAAATTAACTTTCAAGTACGATTCGTTTATAGTGTTGACTAAATTATTTGACGTTGACTAGACATGTAAGTAATTGATATGACGGAAATGGAATTTTACAAATGAGTGTGTTTAAGGATGTCGAGACATTAATTAGGACATGCAAAGCAAAGATTAAGCAGCATTAATTTTCTTGTTGGTCCTTAATCATAACTAAGATTTTTGTAGCAGTGAAAAAGGTGAAAAAGATGTAACCTTTCAAGTACAAATCAATGTGTATAGTCATTCATACACGCATGCAGGAAAGAAAAGAAAAGAAAAAGAATATCCTTTTTTTCTGATATCTTTTCGTGGGGCCATGCTTTGACTTTTTGTATGTTAAGTAATAATGTCACGATCAATTCGATAAATCTAATTTAATTTAATTTATTAAAAAAATTACAAAGGGTAGTTTAGGTGAGCCACGTGTAATTAAAAAATTACATTTACCACATAGTTATATATTATTTCTTCATCCACTCGAGTATGAACAAAATGATAAGAAAATTAATTTTGTTTCTAGCATTGATAAATAAATGCAGGAGGGTTTAACAGAATATTGCTTCAGTGGTCTCAAATTAATGTTTATGTAGTTAATTGGTCCTCAACTTTTTAAAAAGCGTAAGTTAGTCTTCAGTATTTTCATTGGAATTGCAAAATTGGACCTTAGTGACAGAAACGGTAAATCCATGTTAATCATAGTGTGACTAATTTTGCAAACCGGCTCAAGTATCTATTCAAAAAAAGATAAAGGGTCGAGTGGTCGATATTTTTTCAAAAAAGCAAAAATTTGAAGTGAACAAGTTGGTTCTTGACTTATTTTAAACGGTCTTTACAATTTTCTGCATTATACGTATAATTTAGGTAGGTTTTCGATTTTTTTTTTAGTTGAACCAGGCACCCCTATCATGTTTTCAATCGATTGCATGTGACCTTAATCGAGGGACGAATTGTGTAATTTTAATGAAAGGCACTCAATATTTTTAAAGGTTAAGAACCAACTTGCTATTTGAACAATAAGTTGAGAACAAATCATGCACTTTTTTTGAAGTTCAATAAATCCAAGAATGAAGGGGGTGATGAGCAATCTCACGACGAAATAAATAGTCAACATATAAGACTATTATTCTTAATAAAATTGATATTGTAAGATGGAACATAAGTCTTGATAAAACCCACTTAAGATTAATCATCAGATCAAAGAGGTACCAAAAAATGGCTAGACTTTTACCTTTACTCAATTAGTTTGTATATTTTGTATTTTTTTTAATTTTTTTTTATCCTCTAGAATACGTTTCTTCATTACCATATGCATGCTTGCATATTTGCCCATCGATTAAGTTGAGTGTACAATTTTATTTAATATTTTTTGTCCCCTGAAAATTAACATATATTTTGTGAACCAACAAGACATGTGCTAACACATGATATGCCAACAGTTGAGGTTGAATTGAGGCCCAAATGGTTGAGAATGCAGTCTAGCGTTTGATTTGTAGCTATTACACCATTTACCTTTTTCTTTCTGTATAAATTCGGGAAGTCATTTGCACGTTTAAATGTCAAATTCTGCCTTTTCTTCCACTTTTTATAGAAGAACTTCACGAGAAAGCTACAAAATGGGTTCAAAAGCAACTTTTGAATCTCAAAAACTCTATCGACTTTTCAAAAATTATGCCAAATGACCCTCTAATTTTATTCTACTCAAAAGCTGCGTAGAAAAATACTGCAGCAAAGAGAGAGTGAGTACTCTCCACAAGTCATTTTCGTGTTGGAGATTCCCAATGCTAATCTAAGCACACACTGAAATTGTGAAGCTTTGAAATGCATGAATCTTAAAGGGTTTTGACGTCAGTTTTGAAAAATGCAGCCAGAAGACCTTCCATGGCCATTTTTTCCTAAGTTGTGAAGTAAACATCATCCACCAAGACTAACATGTGCTGTGGAGTATTGTGGGGGTCATTCTTTGAGTACAACAATACAGAGTTAAGAGGAACAACCAACTCTAATTATATAGACCATAGTTGTTTTGTTTGAGTCGACAAGTCTTCAACATCGAGAAATGTGTACTTAAATGCATGTCTTAAGTCGTGTAGATCATGAGCTGGCACAAATAACAAACACGAAACAATGAATGTCATTCAAGAACAAGTGTATGCGGCATTTTCTCTCTTCTATATATTTGCTACTACCAACAAGACCTACGTTCTGTAGACCTCTCTCTCAACAATTATGTTATCTTTTATCAGGTGCGTCGTCACAACCAAATTCCCTACCTAACACTATCTTCACTCGTGCTCGGCCACCCCGTGATTTCATAAGAACAAATTGCCACAACCTTGTCACAAATTTTTGACAAGGGAGTAATGACACTGTTCCCTGCCATAGGAGCAGCTTCTGTAAGGTAGTTGTGAAGTAGATAATGTGAAATTTTGGTCTCAACATGTAAGTGACAATAAAAAAACCAATAGAGCTCGATATGCAAACAAGGTTTTAACTTCTCTTTTTCATTAAACTTGTCTACTATTGTCCAATCTATCATGCCGAACAAATTAATAGGTACTAAATTTCGAGAGTTCAGGCATACCATAATTATGATTTTGAAACTAAGCTCTAAAACAATTAACCTATGATCTTGATATGCACAAAATGACATCAAAAGTTTTGTATACAGAAGAATGGAGCCCTGCTTTGGGAAAGTCTTCTTGACTTCATGCTGTTTGGTCACTTTCTCGTATAAACCTAACACTAGATAAATGCAACCATAACTCTTTATTGCTTTTGTTTGGATCACTTGCCATAAAGTGATTCCACTAGCCCCAAACACAGTACCAGAAATCAAGCAAAGCCACAGATATTAATACTTTTCACTAATCAAATTTATAAGATAGGTTCGTGCAGTTTTTACAAGATGCATTCACAATAATGCAATTAACTATCATTAACTTTAATGCAAGTCAAGCTCATCCTGTTCTTAATGACTTGATAACTAATATCGCTATCACTAGTGAAAAAATCAATGATTCTTTCCGCAAAGATAAGTAATATGATAATTACAGCACTGGAAAGTGAAAAAAGATTGACTAAACCACTATATAAACAGGGTACTTTATTGACTTCCCATTTCCTTTTCATTGTTCATACAAAATAAAGTAATATACCTCAATACATGCATTATTGAACTTTATATGCAATGCGGTTTTCTGATTAGACATAAAACTTTCGTGTGTCCACACCTCTGTATAACCAGGCAGATTATAAGGTCTAATCTGAGGGGAAAACTACGGCATTCCTTTAGCAAGGTTACAAGAATTCGATATCCAAATTCGAAAAGAGGCTGATGCAAATACAGAAATTCATCAGTAAAATTAAGTACACATGACATGAGCAAATATATCAGGTCACAATTTGCAGGAATTGCCATTTTTCTCAGAAAGTATGAATGCCTGTACAGTTACAGAATCAATGTCCATAAACATCACAACAGATGTAAATATGCTTTCAGCAAATGGATATACAAAAGCACCACATACGCATAGACAGCATTAGTAATAACTTATTTACAGAAATTCTAATTCTTCACATAAAGATCCTATTGTATGACTACAGTTCTGCAGATTCAAGAAAGAAAACATTACTCAACCAAGTTAGTCACTTAAGGAAACAGATAATGAAAAAAATGCAAGTCTATATCCAAAGAATTAGTTAATTATGATCCACAGAAGCGACAAAATTAATCACAAGCTTACATAGATTTGAGATGTGTGCCAGTAGGAAAACTACAGAACAAGATATTAACATAACCATGTGAATATAATCAACTATAACCTAAAAGCTTCAAAATAGAAATACTTCAGAAGCCATTCATGTATGGGTCCACCTCAAAACAATATTACAATAAAATCTTGACAAATTTTCTCTCCTTTTATTGGTAGCCAATTTTTGACATTCACGTTCCTGGGAGTGACAAGGTCTCCATTAACAGTTCCTTTAGAATGCACCAAAAGGAAATAAGGGTCCCATAAGTGGTTGCCCACAGCCACCATTACAAACTAAAGTTCCACTCAAGTTGATCATATTGAGAAGGTATAGTGCAAATATCTTTTTGTAATAAGATGCTGTAAAGATCTTCCAAAGGGGACAAAGAAGATTCCTAGTTGGTCATTTTCATAATCCTCATCGTTACTCGCATGAATTTAGCATGCAAAATCAGTGGGTGACACATTGGTGGCCATTAGCATTCAAGAAGAGCTCAATCCAGGCATTATCTCCCAAAATTCGTTAGAAGAATCATGTCCCCAGTAATAAGATCAAGTTGCAATTTCAGGAAGTTAATTCCTGCCATGCTGACATATTTCATTTTTTTTTTCATAAAAATTATGGCCACAAAAATCATTAGCTGCTTCAATAGTGACCTTTCCATTTGTATTGCTTTCAGAATTACGTTCTAACAAGAAAATGCAGCACGTAGGGATCAGACTGAAAATCAAACTCATTTATGCAGGACAAATTCTACAGAGAAATTCCACGCTTTTGATCTCAATAATAGATTATTGAAATATAACGGAATTCATGTAGATAAAGCATAAGGAATCAAACTCTTAGAATGACACGAATGCCACACTAACAATAAAAACCACCTACTAGAAAGATTCAAGACAAGACTGCTAATGGCATCATGAAGTTAAGAATAGGGAGGCTATTTTGTCGATATTGTGGTTATCCCCATAATGCTGCTAATCTAAGTCAAATATGTGTCAGAGATTAAGATAGCACATGTTATGCACGTCTGGTTTAAGTGGACCTAGGAAATGGTATAATCTTCATTCTCTATAGCTCATAGTCAAGCGTAGACAAATTCCAATCTTGTCAAGAATAGACGAAAACTGCATTTATATGACCACTCATTAGCTATAACAAAGTTTAAAAATTCTATAATTCGTTTTTTTACCAACCTTGTTAGAAAATCTAAATAAATGGTGACTACATCATCGGGGCATAGCATATAGTTAGACTAGGAAATCTATTTTAGAGGAATTAATGTAGTAATACGATAATATTTTTTATTTTCCTTTAGAGACAATTGCACTTAATATATATACACGGTCGGAGCCAGAAAATGATGTTAGGATAGGCTGAAATTTTAAAAAAAAAAAATCGAATAAACTCATGCCATAAGAAATCGAGTTTCGGAGGCTATTCTCGTGATATTCACGATAAAAAAAAAATATAC
>CAIGRH010070307.1:0-10190 GCA_903798295.1 Fraxinus nigra
ACGTGAATTGATGAATCTGCGTCAGGAACAGAGTTCAGTTAGCATTTACTTCACAAAGCTGAAAACAATATGGAAAGAACTAAGTAATTATCGACCTAATTGATCCTGTGGAAAGTGCTCTTGTGATGGAGTTAAAAGTCTCAATGATCATCATCAAATGGAATACATAATGTGTTTCTTAATGGGACTTGATGATTCATTCTCTCAAGTCCGTGATCAGTTGCTTCTAATGGATCCAATGACTCATATCAATTGAGTTTTCTCCTTAATTGTTCAAGATGAACAACAAAGGAGATCTAATCCTTCCTTGGATTCGAGCAGTTCTACTGGTACAGTGGCATTTGCTGTTAAAACAGATGTTGCTAAGAATGGTAGATTTGGCTCTCAAAGTTCTAATTCCACTGGTTCCAAATATCAAAAAAGATACAGGCCTTATTGGACGCATTACAAAATACTTGGACATTCTGTAGATCATTGCTACAAGTTCCATGGATATCCTCATGGATATAAATTCAGATCCAACAACAATACTAATGTTGTTGCACATCAAGTCTCTACTTCTGATGATAGACCAGATCACTCTAATTCGTTTGGAGGTTTTATTCAGAATCTAAGCTCCAATTAATATCAACAGTTAATGTCCATGCTTTCGACACATTTGAGTACCTCAGCAAAGGTCACCAATGCTTCTGATTCTTCTCAAGCCAACTGTCTCAGAGGTATTTGTTTCTCTGTGTTTTTGAGTCCACTATTTTCTTCCAATCGGTTTTGGATTGTAGACTGAGGAGCTACTCGACATATTTGCTCACAAGCCAGTGCCTTCGTTTCCTTGCATTCTATTCATCACACAACAGTTACTTTGCCAAATTACTCTCAGATTATGGTCCATTTTGCTGGTGATGTTAAACTAAATTCTGATCTTGTGCTTAAGGATGTATTGTTTGTGCCTCAATTCAAATTCGACTTGATCTCAGTCAGTGCTTTAGTAACTGGATCTAGCCTTACAATGAATTTTCTTCCTGACTATTTTGTTATCTAAGATCTATCAACCAAGAGGTTGATTGGCAGGGGTGACAAAGTCCAAGGTCTATATGTGCTTGATGTTCAAAGTTTGAATTCTATTTCCAATGCTTTTGTCAATAATGTTTCTGCTCACATTTAGCATAATAGGCTAGGACATATTTCATTTAAGAGACTTGATTCTTTGAAAGATCAGTTGGAATGTGATGTAACTAGATGGCACAAGTCGAATCCATGTTATGTTTGTCCTCTTGCTAAACAAAGAAAGCTGCCTTTCGAATCCAATAATCATTTATCCAAATTTCCTTTTGATCTTGTGCATTGTGACATTTGGGGGCCATATCAAACTGTCTCATATACTGGTCATCGATTTTTCTTGACTCTCATTGATAATTGTACTTGTTTTACTTGGGTTTACTTGTTAAGGACTAAATCTGATGTTGTATATATGGTACCGAAGTTTTTCAACATGGTTTCAACCCAGTTTAATGCCCAGATCAAAGTATTTCGATCTGATAACGCACCTGAACTATCCTTTACTGAGTTTTTCCAAGAGAAATGAGTTTTACATCAGTTTTCATGTGTTGAAAGGCCTCAGCAAAACTCAGTTGTAAAGAGGAAACATCAACACCTCTTGAATGTAGCTCGATCTTTGTTCTTCCAATCCAGGATTCTAGTTTCTTTTTGGATGAATTGTGTTCTTACTACAGTTTTCTTGATTAACAGAACTCATTCTCCACTATTGAGGCACAACATCCCTTTTTTATTTACTATACAAAACTGCTCCTGATTATACCATTTTTCGAGTCTTTGGCTGTTTAGCATTTGTTTCCACCTTGGCTACTCATCGAACCAAGTTCCAACCTCGTGCTAGAGTATGTACCTTTCTTGGTTATTAGCCTGGTGTAAAAGGCTATAAGTTCTATGATGTGGAGACCAAACAAGTGTTTCTCTCACAGGATGCAGTGTTTCATGAAGAAGTCTTTCCCTTTCATACTATCACTAGTTCAGACTAAGTTATTGATCCATTTCCAGATTTGGTTCTGCCACATCCTTCTTTGCAAGCTCATTTTACTCCAAATTTTCCAACTGATTCATCAACCCACCTATTTGAAGGATTATCACTGCAACTTACTTGCTGGCTCTCCTATTGGTGCTTCCACATCTGCACCCAATCTCTAACTTCATCTCTTATCATGGCCTTTCTGATTCACACAGGTAGTTTGTGCTTAGCTTCTCCTCACAGGTTGAGCCTCAATTCTATCACCAGGTAGTGAAGTTTCCTGAATGGCGACTAGCAATGCATGATGAATTGAAAGCAATGGAAGCAAACAATACATGGTCAGTCACTACTCTTCCTCTTGGCAAACACACCATTGGATGCAAATGGGTTTATAAGATCAAATTTAAATCAGATGGATCCATTGAGCGTCACAAGGCTCGATTGGTAACTAAAGGCTATACACAACGTGAAAGTCTGGACTTTGTTGAAACCTTCTCTCCAGTGGCAAAGTTAGTGACCGTGAAAGTTCTTCTTGCACTTGCTACCTCACAAAATTGGCAATTGGCTCCTTTTTAAATGACGACCTTTTTTAGGAAGTCAATTTGGACCTTCCTCTAGGCTATATTCAACAGGGGGAGTCTTCTCTATCTAAAACCAAACTTGTATGTAGGCTGCACAAATCAATTTATGGTCTCAAGCAAGCTTCGAGATAGTGGAATTCCAAATTTTCTCAAGCATTGATCAAGTTTGGCTTTCTCCAGTCCAAATCTGATTACTCTGTCCTCACAAAAGGTCATGGGTCCTCTTTTGTTGCTCTCCTTGTTTATGTGGATGCTATTATCCTCACTAGTCCTTCATCTAAAGCTAGTGTTGAGCTCAAATAGTTTCTGTATACATTCAAGCCCAATGATCTTGGTTGTCTCAAGTACTTTCTTAGCCTCGAGATTGCTTAGTCCAAACAAGGTATTGTGCTTTCTCAACGCCACTACACCTTACAATTGCTTGAAGATACTGGTTACTTGGCATGTAAACCAACTGCTTTTCCAATGGATCCAAAACTTCGTTTAACTGCCTCTGAGGGTGAATTGCTTCCTTACATTACATGCTATAGACGGCTTGTTGGAAAACTTCTTTATCTCACTTTATCTCGACGAGATATTACCTTTGCAGTTCACAAACTCACTCAATTCTTGGCTCAGCCTCAACTCCCTCATCTCAAGGCAGCATCACCTGCTTCGTTATCTCAAGAAAAGTCCTGGTCAAGGGTTGTTCTTTTCTTCCAATTCCTTCTTACATCTACAAGCTTACTCTGATGCTTATGCTCCAGTTCGGTTGAAAGCCTTCTCTTATGCGGATTGGGGTTCATGCCTTGATTCTCGCCGCTCCATTACAAGTTTTTGCATCTTCATTGGAGATTCTTTAGTATCTTGGAAAGCCAAAAAGCAGACCACCATCTCTCGATCTTCAGCTGAAGCTGAGTATAGAGCCTTATCGTCTACTGCAAGCGAGCTCATTTGGTTGCAGCAGCTTCTCAAGGATTTTCAAGTCACAGTTGATTCTCATGCTTTGCTCTATTATGACAATCAAGCTGCGATACATATTGCCTCTAATCCAACCTTCTATGAACGTACCAAACATATCAAGATAGATTGCCATTTTGTTAGTGAAAGAGTTGCTTCGGGAGTTCTCAAGTTAATGCCCATCAGATCACACTACCAGTTGGCTGACATGTTTACTAAGCCCCTTCCTTACACTCAGTTTTTTTCTTCGCTGTCCAAGATGGCTGTAAACGACATTTACAAGCCACCTTGAGGGGGAGTATTAGAGTGTATATATTGTAAATAAAGATTAGTTATTAAACTACAGATTAGTCAGTTAGTTAGGTTGCTAATTACACTTTCGATTATAACTAATCCATTGTAATAAGCTATTTATATAGCTGCCCTCTGTACGATTAATTCGGTTGAATGAAATTCATTTTTTCCTCCTCTTTCTTAGCTCCTCTCCTGAGCTCAATAACAGCATTGATGGTAAATGCCTGAGTCCCAAGTGTAGGTTCCAACATCTGGTGAGTCTTCTCTTTCTTGACATAGATGGTATTATTCTACCAACTTTATGGTTGAGTAGACTGAAATCATGCAAACATGGATTGATATTATTTTTGGTGATACCACAGTTCTCAATTATTATTTTTTATTATTAGCAAAGAGGGCATTTATCTTCTTTTGTTCTTCAGTCGTTGGATGGACTGTTGGGGACACACAAGCTCCAACTTTTGTTTAATTTTCTATACCTCCATTGCAGGCTGCCTCTACGCCTTGTCTACGTGTTCCAAATGTATCCGGTAAACAAGGGTTGCCCTGCATATTCTTCTAGAAATGGTACTGTTTAAAAGGTGACTAGTGTCCCTTTTTGCTTGCACCGAATTCTTCAAGTTCAGTGATCCAGTGATGCTGATGATGCAAGACGTAGTATGAATGGAAGAGAAGGCTATAACTCGTTTTTTTTTAGTCTACACATACCTTTTTGTGCTTAAAGTCTAAGGACACATTTGCATGGGGCTTGGCCTGAGTCGGGCCCATCTCGGGCCTTTTTCGGACCGAGCGAGCATTTTTGTCATCCCTATATTGATCCCTAATCGTGTACCTTCACCGATCAAATTATGCTTCTTGAAATATGGTAATTGTTTTTAATGACCGCAATTTGGTCGTAAAAGGGTGCATATTAACCAATTTTTTGCTATTATTAGCCACCAAATCAAGACCATTACCAACCAAATATTGGTTGCTGAATGTTATAGATTTAGTGACCAATATTGTTGTGGTCGCTAAATATTTTTACCGACGATGAATTAGTGACCACTCAATGACAATAAATTTTTGGTCGTAGATGATCTTTAGCGACCAATAATATTGGTTGCTGGAAAGCATTTTTTTATAGTGTCGCATACTTTTTTCTTGAAAATTTATTATTGGGCTTAGTTTAGCCTTGTAGAAACACTATCACAACCACTTCTTTTGGAGATCGAACCAACCTTGTCTGAGGACCACCAGAAAGTTTACGAGTCGCGGGCAATCCTTGTGCCTGTACAAATTTTTACGGGTTTGGCCAGTATGCATCAATCCAATAACAAGACCAGACCATGGGGTCCTAACTTTAACTGGCCGCGTCTATTTTGACATCTCTAATCCCCTATATAAGTAGCACATGCCATCGTAATGGGATCTTTACCTTTGTCGCACTTAATTACCACTATGACACCTATGTTACTGTCTCTTCTTATGAATACCTTTGCTTCTCACGACCACCCCCCAACCCACCCACCTGACCTGTAATCCCTCACCACCCCAACACATTGCCTAAATCTCTGAGAGTCTACCATCGAACCAATTCCCCAACTCGATGTGTAATCTCCCGTCCCCACCAAATCTACAACCTCTTGCAATACTCAGCAATTATCATCCTCCCTTGTTTCAAACATTTTTACATTGGACTTGGTTTGAGATGTGGTCCACGAATCATTGAGTTTGAATTTATGATTCCTAGTGGTTGTTGATTTCAGGACGTCCACGGGGATAAAGATTAAGAACTAGGGATTTGAGTATGTAGATCTTGTGACTATTTGGGAAGATTTTGAAAGAATGTGACTTTTTTAGATTGAAAATGGTTGCAACTTTATTAAATCAGGGCAAAAATTAAGACAAAATTGGGCCTCACAAAGAATGTGACTTTTAGATTATAAACTATAAAGTAAAGAGGAAATTAGGCCTCACCTTTTAATATTATTAAACAAAATTGGGCATCACCGTATAATAATCCTTGCAAGAACGTTACTTTTGATTTTTTATTTTTTTTTTGCCCATCTAAAGAACGTGTTTTGATTAATTCGTCTATTATGTTAGTATGAATTGGACTATAAAGGTATTCAGATTTTTTATTTTTATTTTATTTTATTTTATTTTGCATTTGTTTCTTGAATGTTTATAACAAAATTTCTGGCGCAAGTACAAATTGAGACTCCTCTAAAAGAATTCTACGTACAAATTGATACTGGAAGTGATATTTTGTGGGTCAATTGCAATTCCTGTAATGAGTGGCAAACATTTATTGGATTCCAAGTAAATTCATCATTATTGTGTGATAATCTTTATTTTCATTTTAATATTCCCTTCAAATATTGTCATATAATTATTGGATGATATTTTTTTTAGTCGAATTTTACTACATTTTAACAAATTTAGCTCGAGTTCTTTGATCTTTCGAGCGCATTAACGATTATACTGATCTCACGTTCGAATAGAATATGTGAATTGGGTGCACAATCTTCTTTTGAATGGGAAAAGAATGTGAATCTTTTTTTACTTGTAATTTGTTGTATTTTTAAGGTTTTTGTATTGTGTTGTAAATATGGTTTTGAGTTTGTATCAAGTTAGTCGCATTTTTTTATACAATGTGTTTAAATTTGAGGATTTAAATATCTTTTTCGTATTAGCATATAGAGAATTCACATGTAGTTCTTATGGATCGCATCGGTCGAGATAAATTGGAATTAAGATTGAAGTGGTTGTGTTCTCTGGCCACTTTCATTTATCATCTACGTGCACAAAATGTCCCTTGAGTGACACAATAAATCTCAAATTATTATTCATACGTGAAAATTTGAGATAGAAATTATAAGCATTCGGCACAATTAATATACCAGACTTCACTAGCATGCAAGTGATACTTATGAATAAATTATATCAAATAATAGCAAATATGTGAAAACGACAACTAAAATGTCTTTCCAATAACTTTTTTTAGACGAGTGTGACACAATAATTTTTATATTTTCAATTTTAATTGAATTTTAATCTCTACGGAACACGCTCATAGTGTGTGTTTTAATATCATTAAGCCCATGTTTGTGAAAACGACAACTAAAATGTCTTTCCAATAACTTTTATTAGACGAGTGTGACACAATAATTTTTATATTTTCAATTTTAATTGAATTTTAATCTCTACGGAACACGCTCATAATGTGTGTTTTAATATCATTAAGCCCATGTTTGTGTACCATTTTATCAAACATTGTTTTCTACAGTAAACAATCTTCACCACACATTCACCCAATAAAATATTATATACACAAATCAATAAAATTACTTTAAATTTCAACCGCACATTCTCCAAAATATATTATTTATTACATTATTTTTTTCCCAATAATGGGAGACAAACACACCCTAAATGATAATAGAATTTTTAGAATAGTAATTGATGAGAGAATGTGTGGTGGAAAAGTGAGGAAAAGTTTTACATTTTTGTGTAATATTATTTTATTTGAAGAATGTGTGGTTGAAATGAAGAAAATAAAAATTACAATGAGATTAAAATGAGTGTCAAATAGGGGCATATCCAATGATTTTCGTTACACTAACCTAATCATCAAATCATGACATTAATGAGCATTAAAAACATTTATTAATGGGCATTAAATGTACCAAAAATGGTATTTCCAATAGTGATTTGGACAATTCAAACAAAAAAGTGACATTCTTGAGCATCATTGTTAATGGCGACAACTTTTGGTGCATTTACAAATTTGGTGACATCTATGAAAATTACTCTACAGTAAAAGAGGCTGTGCATTTTAAGTTACCTGACTTTTAATATAAAAAATGTACCAAAGATTGTGGTAATTTTATATTAATAAAAATAACAAAGAATAAGACTGCACAACTATCTTCTTCAAAATGGTAATGTTATTCAATTATATTAGTGCTTGTCATCAATCTATTTGCATTCAACAAAATTACAATATAATTTTATCCATTGAATAATGTGACAACCATTGTACTAGCACATGAAATGGTGCCAAACATTAGTGAATCCGAGTAACATTGTTCCAGCCCCAAAAAGTCAAAAGTAAAATATGTAAACTCTAAAATTCTCCTATAGTAGTCAGCAGGCCCGCCTGGAAAGACAGTCCGGTTGGGCAACCTTTTCATTGTAAAGCAGTTTTCAACCTCAAAATGGGGAGAGTACCGAAAAAAATTGCTGATAGCATATGTTTGTTTTGACATTCTTTCTTAAAAAATCTTATAAGAGGAGCACTGCACGCACAGAAGTTTTATTACAGAATTTGGCAACAGTCAAAATCACAGGGAGATAGACTCCCTGTATAAATTCTGTAAACATTATTCTGTGTAGAAGAGGGTTCAAACTTGATTTCTAAACAAGCAGGGATAATGAGACATAGATGGATATAATTGATGAGAGAAATAAGCAAATACAGCAAGTGAATCTTTTTTTTATAGATAAGAGAACAAACTCCACTACAATTTATTTTATAAACAAGAACAAAACATGGTTCTGTATCAAGGTTTTGAAATGATATCTTCTTCCTTGTGAGTTGCAGATTGATGCCTAAAAATCCACTTCCAAACCTTGTGCCCTTTGCTCCCTTTTTTCAATCCTCTCTCATTCACTGTTATTCTACAAGATCCCCCATTATTTCTGAGATTTGCAAGAGAAATTCCAGATTGATCAGACTTCTTAAAATCTGATTTTGGGTCTGCTGATAAATCAAGATTCAGATCAATGAAAGCCGATTCATCCATGGCGCTGAAATCACTTTCTTTAACTGGATAAACACCCCTTTTTACAGTGCCAATTTCAGCATCAAACCCACCTCTGAATCCACTTTTTCTTGGCTCAAACCCACTTTTTCTTGGCTCAGATTCCGAATCCATGAAAACCCCACTTGTAACATCAGAAATTTTAGCACTTGAAAATGCATAATCACTGGCTTCATCCCTGAAACTGCATAGTGATCTAGACCTAGAAACACCCATAATATCAGAAACCCATGTTTCACTTTTATCATCAAATGATTCAAATTCACCATTTTTCTCAAAATCCCTTTTGCTTTTTTTCTTCCTAAATAACCTTTTGATCTTCCAAAACCCATTACTTTTCTTCACTTCAACACAACTGCTACTGCTCCTCCTTAGTAGAATCACTTCTTCTGGTTTCTCCTCGTCACCTTTTCGTTTAGCCTTTAAATTCTTAAGCTCATCAGTCTTCTCATTCTCTATCAGAAATGAGATTCTGCCAACACTTCCAACCTCCATGGCGCTGCACGAGTTTCTGTATGAAAAAATATCTGAACAAGAACACGAAGACAGACGCTGTTCTCCACACTCTGTACACACCAATTTAACAAGCTTTTCTTTAAGGCAGTAAGCACAGATCCCAACAGAAGATGAAGATGGGTGTTTCCTGCAGGGCATTTCTGATGCAGAATAGTTGAAATCTGAATCATTGTTGTAGATTTCAACAGCTTTGCCTCTCTCTTTCATGGTTTCTGGTTTTTGGGTTGAAAGAAACAGCTGAGATCAAAAGATCAAATTATGCAAAGAATTGATGGAAAAAATTGGGATATAAAAATGGGTCTCGGCTGAATCAAGAGGCTATAAGAGCTATCTATGGGCGTGTAGATTGTAGGTGAAGGTCAGAAGGCTTTGATAGATCATTACCAAGAGGAGAGATGAATACATCATTGCATGTTTTGTGCTGGTCTTAAATATTATTTACCTGCAATTTTAATTAAAAATATTTAAATTTTACTTGGAAAAAATCAAAAAATTAGGATGGAGACTGTTTCACAACCATTAAAATGGAGTTTTTTTTTTTCCCTTGTGAAAATGAATTTTGAAATAGTAATTTTTTAGAGAATCTATGATTAAAAAGTTAAAAAAAAAAGTTTTTGAATTTAAATGCAGAATATTTTATTGTGAAAATGAATTTGAAATAAAAAAAAAGAGTTTTATTTTAATGATTATCAAATAGGGGTGCATGGGATGCGGTTTTGAGTTCTCAATCTTCGCAACGAGGAGGTCCTGAGTCTCTAACTTATTTAATTTTTTAAATTTAAGCATTGTGTTCAATTAAATTGGAAAAAAGTATTATGTGTTTTGATTGGTTTGTCAACTATATTGACATATCTAAATAAATTATGGGTTAAGAATCTTATTTTTGAAGGTCGAGATCCATAATCACGTCGGTGAGAGATTGAGTCTACCCTAATTTCGAAGTTCACCTAAGGTCTTTTAACTCAAAAAATAAATAAATCCCTGAACAGTTCTTTCTAAATTGAATAAAAAATAAAAATAAAAAAGTAA
>CAIGRH010070331.1:0-23911 GCA_903798295.1 Fraxinus nigra
TAACATCCATGATGTTAGTGGTACTTCATTTAGGGTTTTCCTTAGGGGTCGGGTAGTTAAGATCGCTCTAGATGTCATTTCGAGTCTTATTCATATTCCACGAGCCGTTCACCCACTTTTTCTTTATCTTACTCCTGATTCACTTCCATCGGACACATTGGTCTGATCCACGGTGCTAAACACACTGGTAGAGGGTGTTCCAGGTGCAATGCGTGCTGGATCGTTACCCACTACCGACAGATTTTGTTGCTCATTATGTCCACTAATCTGTGGCCGATCTCTCATGCCACTCCCTTACCTATTGAGAAGGCTCGTTTTCTTTACGCACTGCTGCACGGTGACTACATTGATCTACCCACTTTCATTTGTCAGCAAATTTTGCATGCTTTTCGGACCACGGAGACTCGGGTTGGGCTTCTCTATGCTTGCCTCATTTATAGGATAGTCACTGTCCTAGGAGCTAGTTTTCCTGAGAAGTTCTAGGGCGGGTATCTCCGTCGATTGGCTACACCACTATCGCCCAGAGCAGGTCTCATGCTTCCACTTTTGGGCCCGTACAGCCTCAGGTTGATCCTACTGTGTCAGTCGATCCTGTTGATGACCTCATATCCTTTGACCCCTTCGATTTTCCATCTTTTGCTACTGCTCCTGAGTCCGTCGATATTTCTTCTACTTTTGGTTCGGTGCCTCATCCTCCATCTACTTCATTGGCTTCTCCTCCTTCTAAGTCGGTTCCTCCACCTGCTGATATTCCTTCTGTTCCCATTGATCCTTCAGTGGCTCTTTTGGGACAGATGACCGTGATAATCGAGTAGTAGGCTCGGATGATAGCTGAGCTTACACAGCTTCGTGCCACCATTGATCGTCACACCACTGAGTTTGCTACACTGCGGGGTGCTGATGGCTACATTCAGCGTGGTTTACGATGGATTTGTCGCCATTGGGACGATGCTTTCGAGGAGAGGACAGACTCCGATGATACTAATGATGTTGCCGGTGTTGTATAGCTTATAGGTTGCTCCCTTGTCATTTTGAGACAAAAAGGGGGAGTAAATAATTGGTATCAGTATGGTATAGTTGAGGGGGAGAGATATGTACAGTTTTTAAATTTGCGTGATGTTTTTTTTTTCAAATCTAGATGTTCTTATCATTTTGCGTATATAATATTTTGAGCTTTACGTTTTTCTGAATTTACAATTGATATGATATCATTTTTCAAATTGAATTACATTTTGTGATTTGTAATTTATGTCTGAGAGGTCGTTGGGGTGAGACATAGATACATTTTGACATTTGACTTGATAGACACTGCATTGCCTATTTCACTTATATCTTATGTCTTGAGGGGTCGTTGGGGTGAGACATGGATACATTTACATAATGCTTAAACACATTGAGAGTTTGCAGTAAGGGGGAGCACATGCATTTTTGTTTGAATTCAGTTTCGCTAAATTAAGTTTTTGACATTTTTACAGTGTCAATGTTTCGTTTTGGTAGGTTGGGTTGCATTGATACTATGTTTTGGTTTAGCTTGTGATTTAAAACTGAAAAATATGCTATATGAGTTACAATTGCTTAAATGCCACCTAAAATTGGACTGTTTAAATTGTGATTATCTTTGATACTGTTTTTCACACTTTTACACTAGTATTTGAGTTGTCTATTTTAGGAAACAGGTACTGCAAAGTTCATTCAAGACAGTTTGTAGTTTAGGTTGTGTCATTATTTTGAGTCTGTAACTTTTATTTGATTGTTGCCTTGACATTGATTAGTGTTTTTTCATAGAATGTCATAGGGGGAGTTTATTAGGTTTTAGTTGATTTTGTAATTGGCAAATTTTGTGAATAAAAGGACTTAATTTGATAGATTGTAATAGTTCAAGGAGTAATGTGCAATTTGCTTAAAAATTAGTTAAATACGTTTAGGGTTTCGAGTTTGGAATAAGGAGCAAAATGGCGCAGATTTTCACTGGACTGTCTCCAAGGTTTAATCTTCTATTGCTTGTAAATTTTATGAACTGCCAAGAAAGGATCCGTTTATTAATTATGTAAATGCTTGGACGAATCATTGACTCAAGTTGTGGAATGATCCAATCTTCTTTTTACTTAGGCTCTAAACTAGATAACTAAACTTTTATCTGGATATTAATAGAAAAAATTACGTGAACTGTTTCTATTTTGTTGTGATAAGTTTGATTTCAGTTTGTAGAATATGTTAGATGGCATTAAGGAGGAGACCAAAGCTAAAATGGCCTTTTTTTTTTTTTGCTTAGTTTATTTTCTTTGAATCAAAGGAGTAGAAAAAATAAAATAAAATTATATAGCCGACTTAAAATTTATGGAGAATTGTTTGTATTTATTATGATCTTTTGGGTGATCTTCGATGTTCTGTGATGGTCCTAGTTAATATTCAAGGGTGTGACAGAATTGAAATGTTGATGGTTTTCATTATATCTGGTGGTATCTTGTCCCATGAGGGTTTGAGTGAGACTCAGGCATTAATTTAGATTGGAAAAAGAAAAGAAAGACGAAAAAAAGGAAATGTAAGAATGCATATGATTGCACGAGTAGGGACTAGGAATCTTACTGTAAAATAAAGAACCAAGGTAAAGAAGAAATAAGAGGAACTTACTAAAAGGAAAGAGCAAATGTGACAAAAAGAGAGCCGGAGCAGGAGAGGAAATAAAAGTAGATTTCATTGTTTTTCTAGTTTGAAAAATGCGTACCATATAATATTCTCTAAACCCCCTTGAAATTTTTTTATCTTCTAAGTTGATGATATTCGTTGATATCCACTTTCAAAAAATATTCTCAATCGTATCCTCAAGTTCTACGAGAGAGAAATGTGTTTTATCTCATAAATTTGTTAATGGAGGATTCGATGCTGACAATGGTCTTGTAATTTTAAGGGTTGTTAAGATGAATACCTCAAAAAGGAAAAAACTATTGGACCCTAGTCAACCTCAAACTAATTAGATATAATAAGCTCTCCAGTAAAACTTGAGCATATGGTGAACATGTATCATCATTTATCTAGTTTCATCCACGATTGTTTGGATAATTGATGAGTGTGTTTTCCTCATGAGTTTTATATTATTTTAACTTGATTTTTGGATAGATCTTATGAGTGTTGAACATTTTTAATGTGTTTATTAGTGTTAATTTCCTACATCAAAAGAAGAAGAAGAAAAAAAGAGAACATGGACCGAGAGGTGGCACGAGAAGAGAAAAGCGGCTGAGATGTGGCACCGAGATGCCACCAAATAAGCAGGAAAGATAGACTTCTGGTGCTGCGGCAACCTAAAGATTGACACGGCAGTGCACCCAGACGCCGCCTGAAGACGTTTTGGGCACGATTTTTGTCCCATTTTGAAACCCATAAAAACTCTACATTTGGCACAAACGTGGGGAGAAGTATAAAGACAAGAATGGCGGCACTTTTGGGAGGTTCCACACGTTGAGAGACATAGAACACAACTTGGAGAATTAGAGAGCAAAATCAAATGAGAAAAACAAGAAATCAAGGGTTTGGAATCAAGAAGAGGAACAAGAAGAGGAACTTAGTGCAAGATTCATCTACTTCTTTACATCTCAATTCAAAACTCGGTGACGTACTCAATGCAAATCTTGTATTTTTCTTCTATTATTCCAAGTAACTAAGTTTTCTATTAGGGAAAATAATGTAATCTAATTAAGGCCCTTATTTCTTTAATTCAATATTCTAGTTCTTTAAAAGTTTATGTGTTTATTTTATTTATATATTTAGTGCTTTGGATTATTTGATCATTAATTCAACGATTTTGTGAATCTTTTATGAATCGAGAGGTGAGCTTTAGATTTAGATCACATAAGAAAATTTAGCATTTAATATAGCGTGTAGAGATGCATATACTAATTATTGTGGTCGTAAATGAATTCTTAGAACTAATATTTCGTTTAACTAAGATTGATTCATATATAGATATGTGATTGAATTAGTTAAATAGGCACAATGAATACACGAGATGGGTAAATTTAATACAATAGTAGAATTCGATCGAACACTACATTATGTTATAAATCTTGAATTAGGACTTAAAAGTGATCAATAGATGAAATTGTTATACCTATTCCATATTTGAATTCTAACACCATGTATGATACTCATTCTTCTAAAATACATTTTTCTCGCTCTTATTTTCAATCACACATTCTTCAATATAATAATATTACACACAAATTCAAAAATTTTCCTTATCTTTCAACCACAAAAAACACTATATAAAATGCATTCTTGGAAGAATAATGTGGCTCAAACAGGGTGTAAATCGATCTTTGTTTGCATCCAATTATTTTCAAGTAATTAGATAAAAAATCACTACAACTCACAACTCTTTCTTTGTTTTCATCAAATAGTAGTTTGAAATATTAAATTAAGTATTAAAGTATAATTTTCGTGGGAACGATAATCCAAATTCAAAGGTCATCTATTTTATTTGTTACGATATTATACACTTGCAATATAAAAAACGCAACAAGTTTTTGACCCCACTGCTAGGGACCATTTATATTTAGTCTTAGTCTATTTAATTTTTTATCATTATTTGATTTGTTTATTTTCTTTTAATTATAGAAAAAAGGTGTTCGTTGTATGCTCCATTCTCGAGATGACAATCTACGACCGTTTGATCCGAAAATAGAACATACCCTCAGACGTAGACTCAAAGAACACCAACAAAAATAGAAAAATTATATGGTTGATGATCAAAATATCCATATTCTGATACAACCAATTGGACAAGTAGCTGGGAGAGAAAGGTACCACAAAATCAACAAAATGAGCTGGTTGAGATAAATTAAGGAAACTTGCTAATCTCAATGTTCTCATGCCTATAGCAACACTCACGCCTCCAATATTGTATATCCAGATTTCAAGGTAAATAATTTTTTGATTAGGGAGGATTGGATCAATTTGACTAGCAACACTCTCAAATTTTACGGGTTATCTCATGAAAATACGAACACACATATCTCCAAATTTTTCAAAAACTTTTAGAATTTCCATGCTCTAGGAGTTAATGAAGATGCTATCAAGCTGCAGGATGCAGCTTTGGAGTGGTTAGATGATGAACCTTATGGAAACATTACTAAGAGGAGAGATCAACTAGAAAACTCTGTAATAAATTCTTCTCATCGACGAAAGTTAGGGAAAATTCGATTGGAGATTTAAACATTATAGCAAAGAGATTGAGATAATTATCATGAGGCATGGAATATATTCAAGGAGGTGATAAGAAAATGCCCAAATCATAGAATTATCATAGGTAATTAAGTGCAATACTTTTACACCAGACTTTCACCATTGTCAAAATCTCATATGGATTTTTTTGCTGGTGGATCAATCATAGGCAAATCAGTTCAACAATGCCTATACTTGTTCGAATGAATTGCCACTACACATTTAATGTTCTCATCTGAAAGAGTGGTACCACAAAAGGCAGTTGGAATTTATGAATTAGACAACACATTATCTACCAATGCACAACTAGCTGCTTTAACAAAATAGGTGGAGTTACTGGTGAAATCACAAACACATGGAGCACCAAACAGGTGCAGAAAATTGCTTGTCTATGGGTTTTCCCGAAGAATAAGTAAACTTTATTCAAAATGATTCCCGCAATTTCAGCCTATATGGACAAACATACAACCCAGGATGGAGGCATTACCCAAACTTCAGATGGTTTGATAACTAGCAAGGGAATAGTTAGTTCAAATAATACTCAGCAAGAAAAAAAATAACGTTTGGGAGAGATGTTCAATCAGTACATGCAAAAAACAGATAAGGTGTTCCAACAAATTGATACAAACTTTCAGAATTAGCAAGCATCTATCAAGAAGTTGGTGACAAAAATTGTTCAAATAGCTCAACAACTTGTAGAACGCCCATAAGGGACATTGCTAAATAGTTTGCCAAGTTTGTGAAGGTTTTCAAGAAATTGCATATAAACATTCCCTTTGCATATACACTAGCATAATTGCCTAGTTATGCCAAATTTCTAAAGGAAAATTTTTCCAACAAGAGAAAACTAGAAGAACATGAGACAACTTGCTAAACAAGGAATGCAATGCAATTTTCCTGAAGAAGCTACCTCAAAACTAAAGGACCCAAGGAGTTTTACTATACCATATGTGATTTAGGTATCAGTTTTAATTTAATGTCATTCTTTGTTTACAGGTCTCTTGAATTGGTAGAAGCAAAACCAACAACTATATCATTGCAGGGGCAAATAGGTCTATTAAAAGACCAAATGAAATCATTGAAGATTTGCTAGTCATGGTTGATAACTTCATCTTCTCGGCGAGTTTCCTTATCTTCGACGTGGAAGAGGATTCAAATATTTCTCTAATCTAGGAAATACCTTTCTTGACTACTGGAAGATGACTTATATGTATGATGGAAAGATGATTCTTCGAGTGGACAATGAGTAGGTCTTATTCAGTGTGTTCAAGGCGATGAAACATCCATTGACTTTAGATACATGTTGCCAAGTAGATGTTCTTAAGGAGCTTATAGCTGATATATTTGATGCAGAACACCCAGCAATCCTATGTGAAGCAGATATTGGAAAATGCAAAAAAGAAATGAATGTGTTGTATAGTTGGATGAACAACCCATAGGAATGAGACATTAGCAATATAAGTCTCTTGGTGCCAATCCATCACTGCTGGTACTCTCAGAAGAGAAGGCTCCAACTCTTGAGTTAAAGCCTTTGCCATCACATTTGCTATATACTTGTTTGGAAGAAACTATTTTGCTTGCAGTAATTATCGTTAATGACATGATAGAGGATGAGAGGAAGTTATTGGAGGTACTTAAGAGGTACAAAACTGTAATTGGATGGAGGATAGCTAATATTAGAGAAATCAGTCCTACTTATATGCAAGAAATCTTAATGGAGGACGAGTCAGAGCCATCAGTGAAAAGTCGGCGTGATTAAATCCAACTTTGAAGGAAATAGTGAGAAAAGAAGTGTTGAAATTGTTAGTTGCAGGGATTATCTATCCCATCTCTGATAGTTTTTAGGTGAGTCCAATACATGTGGTACCTAAGAATGGTGAAATTACAGTAGGGAAGAACGAGAATAATAAGTTGATACCAACACGATTAGTACCTAGGTGAAGAGTGTGTACATATTATAGGAAGTTGAATAACACCACAAGAAAAGATTAATTTACATTGCCCTTCATTGATCAGATGTTGGAAAGGTTAGCATGTCACTCTCATTACTATTTTTTGGATGGATATTCAGGGTATAATCAAATAGTCATTGCTCCAGAAGACAAAGAGAAAACAACATTCACATGTCCATACGGTACTTTTACCTTTAGGAGAATGCTGGTCTATGCAATGTACCTACAAATTTTGAGCAGTGCATGATGGCCATATTCTCTACATGGTGGAAAAGTACATCGAGGTATTCATGGATGACTTTTCACTATTTGGAGATTCTTTTGTTGACTACTAGAACGTTTTTCCTAGTGTTACAAAAGTGTTAGGAAAAGAATCTTGTGCTTAATTGGAAGAAGTGTCATTTTATGGTAAAGGAATGAATAATGTTGGGGCATAGGATCTCTTTATAGGGTATTGAGGTTGACAAAGCCAAAATACAAGTGATTGAAAAATTGTAGCCACCTACTTCGATTAAAGGAATTAAAAGTTTTTGGGACATGCAAAGTTTTACAGAAGATTCATTCAAGACTTTTCAAAGATCACAAGATATCTGTACAACCTACTTGAAAGGGATGTGCCATTTAATATTTTTGATGAGTGTTTAAATGTCTTTAATAGTTTGAAAGAAAAGTTAACCTCTACACCTGTTATAGTAACACCAGATTGGGAATTATCTTTCAACCTCATGTATGATACCAGCGATTAAGCATTGGGAGTAGTGCTGTGACATTGAAAGGGAAATACCTTACATCTCATCTATTGTGCTAGTAAAACTTTGACGGATGCTAAATCAATTATGCAAAAACTGAAAAGAAGATTCTAGCAGTAGTATTTTCCTTTAGTAAATTTTGCTCAGATCTGATTGGTTCAAAGGTGATTGTCTATACAAACCGTGCAGCATTGAAATACTTGTTCGAGAAGAAGGATGCCAGACCCAGGTTGATTTGATGTGTTCTATTACTACAAGAATTTGACATCAAAATTCGTGATAAAAGAGAACAGAAAATTAGGTAGCAGATCATTCATCGAGGTTAGAACAGTTACATGAGCCATATGAAATGGACCTCAATGAAATATTTCCAAGTGAGAAATTGTTGCAAGTGGATAAAGTACCGTAGTATGCAGACATTGTCAACTACTTAGCTAGTGGCTATGTGGATCCAGACCTTACTTATCAGCAATAGAAAAAGATTCTACATAAAGCTAAATTTGATAATTGGGATGATCTACATTTATACCGAAGAGAGGCAGATCAAATCATTAGAAGGTGCATACCAGAAGATGAGATAAAGCCAATCTTGTCACAGGTTTATGCTTCAACTTATGGAGGACACTTTGGCCCTACAAAAACAACAAAAAATGTGCTTCAATGCGGCTTTTTTAGGCTAAATTTATTTAAGGATTGTCACAACTTTGGTAGATCGTGTGATAGGTGCCAACGAATAGAGAACATATCAGCTCATCATGAGAGGCCATTAAACAACATTCTAGAGGTTGAAATCTTTGATGTGTGGGGTATTGATTTAATGTGACCTTTTCCATCATCCTATAATAATCGATACATCTTATGGTTTGTGGATTATCTATCAAAAAGAGTGGAAGCTAAGGCCTTGCCCACTAATGATGCGACGGTGGTGGTGAGTTTTATAAAGAAGTATATCTTCAACTAATATGGAATACCTAGAGCAATGATAAATGATGGTGGAACTCACTTCCGCAATCGATTATTAAAGGCAGTACTTTACAAGTATGGGGTGCAACATCAAATTGCCACACTTTATAACCCTAAAACATGTGGACATGTTGAAATTTTGAACAGACAACTGAAAAAATCCTAGACCTCACAGTGAGTTCATCTCGAAAAGAATGGTTGAAGAAATTAGATGATGATTTGTGGGCATATTGCATCACTTTCAAAACATTGATCGGATTGTCACCATATGGATGGTGTTTGGGAAAAAGAACCACTTACTAGTGGAGTTTGAGCATAAAGCATATTGGGCACTAAAGCAATTAAACATAGACTAAAAAAGGTTGGGAAAACAAGAATATTACTACTTCATGAATTGGAAAAATTTAGAAGAGAAGCCCATGAAGATGCATCCATCTACAAAGAAAGTACAAAGCAATGGCATGACAAAAACATTTGACAACAAGTGGGAGATCAAGTTATCTTGTACAATTCCAAACTGAAACTCTTTCCAAGAGAAACTGAAATCATGGTGGTCCAGGCCTTCCATGATTTCTCAAGTGTTTTCCTACGATACAGTTGAATTACATCATCCAACAAATGGATATTTTAAAGTGAATGGGAAACATATCGAACACTATATAGAGGACTTTTCCACCATTAAAGAAAGCCTTGACATCACTGTTCTAGAATGATAATGCCACGGTCGTGCTAATAACTTTAAAGAAGTACTTCTTGGGAAACAACCTAACCTAACCTAACCTCTATCATTTACTTATTACTTAGTTTTTAATTTTTTGTTTGTTTCTTCTATCATTCGTAACATTCTTGTTGTGTTTTGTTGGACAAATCTCAAGTTTGGTAGTGAAACCAAGCATGGACAGGGTATTGAAATTCAAGTCATCAAGTTTGGGGGAGTAAATTATATGCACAAAGGAGAAATAAAGGTGAAAAGTGCTATAAAAAATATAAGAGTTGTAGCACAACCCAAGCGCCGCAACACCACATAGCGGCCCCCTTTTCCATTTTTATTTTCCAATTCCCACACAACTCCTACACAATTAAACTCCTCCTCATCCCCAAATCTCTCTCAAACCATATTATCATTCTTTCGTCTATTTCACATACAAATCTACTACACAAATCAAAATCTCATATTTCCCAACTCCTTAATTTCTTGTATCTTATACCTCAAAACCAATTCTCTTCACTCTTTCCTTAAAACATACCAGCTTCACAAAAAATTCAAATTATACTCACTCACTACAAATTTTTCCAAGCTCCAAGATTCACTTTCATTACCTTCATTCTAGTGGACTTATCTTTACGTTCTTGAGACATTTGTGCTAGATTGCGTTATATTTCACCTGGTCATTTTTTTTTGGTAGAAGTACGAGAAGTTATTTTGGGTTGTTGATAGATTGTAGTGGTTTTAGCATTTTGTGTTGTTGAATTTATGATTGGGGCTAGGTTTAAAAGAAGTTTGGGAGAATTTTAGGTTTGAATTGTGAAGGGACTACAAGATGTTTGCTGAAATTCCTAAGAGAACTTCAATTCCTTTGGAGACATATTTGATAACTTTAAGTACTTTCATTGACGTTGTGGAATCTGCAACATTATTATGAGGTTGAGTAGAGATTGATAAATTGAATTGTGGTTGATATTGTGATATTGAGAAGTTCGTCATATTGATTGGAGTTTGTAGTGGCATATTGAGAAAAAACAAATTGAGGTTTGCTTGTGGTGGTTGAAATTAATTAAAATTGTTGCTTTTTGGAGTTCACCATGCCACCTACAAAGAAATCAAAATCCTCAGTCCCTTCTTCCAGCTCTTTTGATAGAAGCAATTTTGTGAGTGCCGAACCGGAGAAGAGATATCACGAAATGGTAGTCCACAAAAGTTGTATTCTAGAATGGGGTTTTGATAACCTTGAACTTTATATGAGGGAGCATATTGAGGGTCGAAATTGATAGTTGTTTATAAAACAACCATAACCAAGATTGATACCATCGTACAAGAGTTTTACGCTAATGCTAAGGACTATTGTCGATTTTTATATCCCGCAAGTGAACGGATCCTAATAAGTAATATAGTAAACCAATGAATCCGGATATCGTTCCAACGAGGACTACTTTCTAACAATTGGTTAAATTATTCCTAACTTTAATTTGATTGAAAACAAATAATAAGGTTCGTGATTGCTATCTAAATTATTCTAACTAAACTAAATTATCTAACGTATACAATTTATCGAATTTGGGTTTTAAAAATATGAATATGGATACTAGGACTTACAATTTTACCTACAAATTTCCTTTAATTCACCAATCAAGTTTCATTACTACTGTAGTGTTTGGTCGAATTCTTCTAAACTACTTAATTTACCTCTCTCGAGTTCTCATTGAGTCTATTTAACTAATTACATTCCATAGCTCTATGTGAATCAATTTTACTTAAACGAAATATTAGGTCTAAAAATTTACTAGTAACCGCAATAATTAGTATATGTATTTCTACAAATTATATTAAATTACCGAATTTTTATAAGTGGTCAAAATCTAAAACTCGCATCTCGATACGTAATAGATTCTTAAAATCATTGAATAATTGGCCAAAGAAATGACTGCAATAATTAGTACGTTATACTAAATTACCGGATTTTACTATGTGGTCTAAATTTAAAACTCACATCTCGATTCGTAATAGATTTAGAAAATCATTGAATAATTGGCCAAAGAATTCAAAGTATTGAATTCATGAAAAAAATGAACACATATGCATTTAAGGAACTACAATCTTGGATAAAAGAAATAAATGATCACACAGAAATTACATTATTCGTTGTAACTATGAATTTAGTTACTCATAATAATAATAAAAAGAAAAACAATGTAGAAGTCTAAAAGGCTTGATTATATGTACATCAAACTCCTAAAATTACCCTGTTAGGATTCTACAAATATTCTAATCACCACCTGCCACCATCTATGGAGGACAAAAACACCACCTTCCGGACACCCATGGGCGAATCTAGGATTTTAAGTCAGCACAGGCGGGGCGGTCATTGATCGTCGATAGTAATAAAATATTAAGAGCCCATTTGATGCCGATTTTTTTGCAAAAACTGCATTTTAGAATATTGATTTGATGATGAATATGTGTTTAAAAATAAAAAGAAGTTTTGAATTTGCGTATAATATTATTTTATGGAAAAATGTGGTTGAAAAGGAGAAAAAAATGTATTTTAAAAAAAATGGAAATCAAAACCTAAAATTTAAATATAACAATTATTTTATTTGAATAAAATATATATAATTTTGTTATATGAGTTAACAATATTCACCAAATGACATTGTAGTCAAGTTATAACTCAAAGGAAGAGGGAGTTCGAATTTTTACAATTGCATTAACACCACTAAAACTTAACACATATTATTTTGTTTAATTTTAGTATCAAATTCACATGTTGCCATAATGGTAAACCTCTCAATAATCCTAAGAAAGGTCAAAGGTTTGAACCCCTCCCTCCCTATTCCGTTAATTTTGGTAAAAACTAAAAATTGTAGAACTAAGACTATTACATAATAAATTGGTTNACTAAATATATATAATTTTGTTATATGAGTTAACAATATTCACCAAATGACATTGTAGTCAAATTATAATTTAAATGAAGAGTGAGTTCGAATTTTTACAATTGCATTAACACCACTAAAACTTAACACATATTATTTTGTTTAATTTTAGTATCAAATTCACATGTTGCCATAATGGTAAACCTCTCAATAATCCTAAGAAAGGTCAAAGGTTTGAACCCCTCCCTCCCTATTCCGTTAATTTTGGTAAAAACTAAAAATTGTAGAACTAAGACTATTACATAATAAATTGGTTGGAAGGAGACTCGAACCTAGGACCTATAAAATGAAAATGCTAGCTTTTACCAAATGAGCCAAGGGAGATGTTTGAAAATAAAAAGAATCATCAACTATATATTCTAAATATTTATCTATTGTCAACCAAAAAAAATTATTCCCGGCGGATCCTTCACGGGCGGCCGCGGAGGCTGGCCAAGTGCTGGATCCGCCCCAGCGGCCACCTAGACCGCCAGACCAATACACCAACTTGAAACCCGCGTTGCCTTTATACATCCCCACCAACAATCAACCCTAAGTCCAACAGGTTTGGCCGGAATTTCAACCGAAAACCAGCCATTCACGCACCAAAAAAATACCGACACAACCCATTCCGGCGACAACCAAGCCATGCCCAACATACTGGTCGACTCTACTCATAGGGATGTACATATTCATGATCTTTAAACATCAAAAAATGCAACAAATCAACACCTACAATCTGCCTTTTCGAACCCAACAAAAATGCAGATTTCAAGCCTCTTTTCGACATCGTTGGTAGGTCCCATGATCATGGACCACCCACTCTGGTATCATCTCACTCTGGCGCATCTAATGCAATCATGGGTCACCACCTATTTGATCTTTATTCGGCGAATCAAACTGAGGCAGTCCGTGTACAGTGCGTCGCTGTCAACCCTCAATCAATTGATGAATCTCTACTACTGCAATTGACTAATTCTACCAAGAAATCTTCAATTCATTCTGGAATGATCATGGGTAATGATTTAATTGCACCAAATCACCATTTGAATGAGCCAATTTTTGATCTTAAGCCAATAACGGTCCGTACAAACGAACAACCTGATTTTAATTCAATTGATGGCTCTACTGTGTTTCAACATACAAATCAACTTGGGGAAAATGAAATTTAGGTTAAAAAAACACTTGGTAATCACTCAATTCCAGAAATTATGCCTCTGTTTGGGAGGCATTATTTGCCAAATTTTAGAATAATTATAACCTTTGAACTGGAGGAGGGGAGCAGCAATTGTTGACCTTTACGTGTCTTGGTGGGGCCCGGCATTTGGAAAATAACGGATCAGATTTTCTTTCTTTTCCTGAAATAATGCCTTCCAAACAGAGGTTATACCCCTTGTTTGCCGAACTTTGGAGTCAAACGTCGCTCTTTATGACTCGAGCGCTACTAGTCCGACCTCTTCAACCTTTGGGCAGAATTTGTGTAAATTGACACTACCATTTGATTCAGCAGGCCAAAAAACGTTAGGGATTACCTACAATTTGGTTGGAAGTCCTGTATTGGAATTTGTGTCTCATTACACACAAACCAAGGCTATTATAAATGTTGTTTCTAGGCAGAATCTGGTTATTTTGACACCATTGATGCTAGAACACCTGAAAATCCTTGGAAGGACATCCACTTCGGGCAAATTCGTCGAAAATTTTACATTGGGATATGAGCCAAATGACACAAATAACGAGATAGCGAAATCTGCATTTCTGGGTTGATTCTTGAGCTTGGAACATCAGCTCCAAATTTGGTCATTTGTGTTGCATTGGGAAGTGGCCAATTGGTACACATAACGAGGCAACTCATTCTGCTGCCTCGAACATCTTTTGGCTCTGGGAACTGTTCCAATGGTTCCAGAATATGTAAGGTTACCCATTTAGCACCTAGTAAATCTCAGACTGCGTGTACCACCAATGCGCGTGTTTCTCCAACGTGCAAGCAATCTTCACTACATCGAGCAACACCATAAAATTGTACAACCGCTATTACTACTGCACCTAATGGTCCAGAGTCTTATATTGCAGCATCGAGAAATGTACCAGTTATTTCTTAGGTGGAGAAAAATCAGAATAAGTCATTCGCTAAAGTCTTTAAAGCATCACATGAATCCTCTTATCACAGACTTGTCTCTAAGGAGCCCTTTATTCATCATGATGAACCTGTAGTTCTATTTATTGAGGCAGATGAGGATATTCTAGCTTAGCCATACAAGTTTACGCTTGTTGGCAAATTTGTATACCGCGGGCCATCTATGATTAAAGTACATGATAATTTTTCGTATTTTGGATTTTGTGGTGATTACACTATTGGTTTGATTGATGCCAAACACATTTTTGATTCATATGAAGCACGAAGATGACTATGCACAGTTATTCCTTAAACCTGTGTGATATATTGATGGTTCCCCTATGAGAGTTTTTAAATTGACTCCGAGTTTTAGTCCACAGTAGGAAACCCCTATTGCTCTGGTCTGGGTATCATTTCCCTTACTACCTATTCATTTTTTGGCTAAGAGCAGTCTTTATGATATTGCCAAAGCCACTGGCTTACCACTCTGTATTGACTAGGCGACTTCTAATCTTCATTGCCCTAGTGAGGATAGAGTTTGTGTTGAGGTGAATCTGGACTATGATCTCCCTGAGAGAACTTGGATTGAGAGGGAGAACCTCGGTGGCTATTGGCAGAGTAGATAAAAAGCCGGACTTTTGTTACAGATGCAGACATTTGAGCACATGGATGATCAGTGTACGCTTGGAGCAGGAAATATTACCTTCTACTGCTCCTGTTGTCCCTGATGTTGAGCCTACTTCTTATTTTTCGACTGAGCCACGTCAGAGATAGACCCCAGTTCGTAGAGTTCATATGAAACTACAGACTGCCATCACTTCAGGTGGCTATGTTCCACTGACAATTCCTACTACAGTTAGTTATGTTCCATTTGTTATAGGTGTTATTCAGACTCAGCAAAAGACAGTAGCCTCACAAGCACCTCTTACAGTTAGTACCGCTCCATCAGCTACCGACTCAATTGCTCCTCATAGCAGTGTTAATTAGGTATCTTTCAGAATTTTGTTGATCCACCCTTGAGTACTCTTTCCATTCAATTGGCTACTACATCAATCGCTCCTACATTGGTTCAGTCAATTGCACCAAATAGTATTGTCACTTTGATTGTCACCACATCAACTTTGACTCCACCATAGACTGTCATTCTTGTATCTAGTGCTTGCTTTGATCCATTGGCTCATGAAATGATTCAGCGAACCACATTTATCAGTTGACTCAAAGAATACAGCTACAGTAGACAGATATTAAACCGGTCCTACATTGGCCCACACTAATGTTCTTGACTCTAGAGCTTCTCCTAATTGTCAACAAAACATTGAGGCATCTATTCTATCCCTACAACATGAGCAGTCAGATATGAAGAGTAAATTACAGACCGTGGTTCATCAGAGGGCATATTTTGTAGGCTGAGGATTTGGTTGGTATATCTGGGAGGACAGAGGATGACGGCTTTGCTCGCTTTACACGGAAGAAACACTCAAAGGCTACTGTTACTCTACGTCCAAGCAAGAGGATCACTAGAAGTCAGTCATATGATATTCTTCACATTTCCCATCCCTATGAATGCCATCATATGGAATTTGAGATGTGCAGCTAATGTAGCTACCCATCAGCATCTGAAGAGACTTACACAACTTCATCGGGTTTATCTTGTAGTCATACTAGAACCTTTTGTACTCCAACATAAATTTGATTATATTCGACAATATCTGCACTTTGACACTGGAGTTTAGAATGAGTTGAACAAGATCTGATTTTTTTGGAATGCGGGGACCACTTTTACTGTTTTTTATGATCACCCTCAGTTCCTTCACGTTAGAGTCAAGGGTCCTAGACTAACGTGTCCCATCTATTTGACTTCAGTCCATGCTTTATGTGATGCTACTATTGTGAGGGATTTGTGGACGGGTCTTTACCACATTTCTCTCGATATGGACAACCCTTAGCAAATTGGGGAGACTAATGTTATTTCACATGATGGTGAATGCACTAGTCATAATACTCGTGATCGAGGCACTAATGCTTTCTCAGATATGATGTTAGACTGTAGTTTGGAGGACGCTGGTTTCCTTGGGAATCGGTATACTTGGACTAATGGTCGGGTTAGGAAGAGACTGGATATGGTACTCATTAATTCTACAGCCGTAGAGTTCTGTCGACAGCTTACAGTGAAGCACTTGGATTAGACTTCTTCTAATCATTTGCCTTTACTACTTCAATAGGTTTCTGATGATGATTTGGACCCAGACCCTTCAAATTCCTCAATATATAGACTAAGCTTCATGATTTTTCAGCATTTGTATCTTAGAAGTGGTCACTCCCTACTCATCTTATGGGGATGGCTGCTATTTGAGAAAAGTTCTACATGCTGAATTAGGGATTGCAATGGTAGAATCGACATGTGGTCAGTAATGATTTCCAGCGGTTGAGGGATTCTAATGATAGGTTTGATGAGGCAGAGATAGTATATGATAGACACCCTACACCGGAGCATTGCGACTTACTGCATCATGCTTAAGTAGTTTTGAGTCGAACTATATCTATTGGGGAGGGGTTTTGGAAGAAAAAGGTCGGTTCACGTTGGGTATGTGAGGGAGATCACAATACTTGATATTTTCATGCGATGGTTTAGGGATGCCAAATCAAATCACATATCAGGTCCATCAGGACACAGATAGGGTAAGTCTTAGCTACTCTTACTAACATTCAGACTTCGACTACTGCATTCTACCAGGATTTTCTATTTGCTCATATATAGTCTTTGGACCCTATTCGTTCTGATATCATCCCCAAGCTTTTGACGGAGGATGATAATTTGGCACTAAATCGTCCCCCTTTAATTCATAAGGTATGGGAGATGGTTTTTAATATAGATGCGATAGTGTTGTCGGCCCAGATGGGTTCTCATCCATATTCTTCCAGCATTGATGCGCATTATTCAAGATGACGTATGCATGGCAGTCTTGGTCTTCTTTGATAGCGGTCATCTTTCATAGGGTCTTGTTGCTACTAACTACTATTGTATTTCTCCCTGAGAAGGATGATGCTTGTGGATGGACTAACTTTAGACCCATCAGTTTATGTACAATATTCAATAAGATTATTACTAAGCTTTTGAACACTCGATTAAGTACACTGCTACCGCATATTATCTCTACTCTACAGAGTTGATTCATCTTTGGGCATCTGATTGTGGACATCATCTTATTAGCTCTGGAGCTTCTCTACACTTTGGATGCTAGAGTGCGAGGGAGTAAAACTATGCTAAAGCTAGACATGGCTAAAGCATATAATCGTATGGACTAGGGCTTCATTTATTTTGTATTGAAGGCATTTTGATTTGATCAGATTTGGATTGACAAGATCAGACGGTACATTTCAGAGTGTCATTTTTCAGTACTCCTAAATAGCAGCCCGTATGGTTTTTTCCCTCGTGATGAGGGCTCGGACAGGGTGATCCCATTTCGACATCCTTGTTCGTCATAATTGTAGATTACTTCTCGCGTCTGCTCACTCAAAGGTCTCAGAAATATCCCAGTATGTGTTATTGGCATGAAGGTAGTACTCTTATTTCATACCTTTCATTTGCTGATGATATGATAATATTTGTCATTGGCCAGAAACAGTCTATCAAGAGGTTTCTTGATTGTCTGGAGCATTACGAAGGGGTTTTTGGTCTATTGGCAAACATGGACAAGAGCTGACTTATACTACCCAAACGGGCATCTATTAGTTAGATCAGACGTTTGGGGACTCTAACTGGATTTAGACACTAGCGATAGCCTTTTGTTCCCTTATTTAAGGGAACTAAGATGTTTTTTTATGATGACCTTATCCTGAACATCAGGAATAAGATCTTAGGTTGGGCATCATGACTTTTGTCACCTAAGGGCTGTATTACCTTGCTGAGGTCAGTCCTCTCTTCCACTCCATTACATCTTCTTCAGATTATACAGCTCCCAAGGCTATTCTAAAGAAATTTGAAAGCATCTTTGCGCATTTCCTGTGGGACTCCAAGGATCAAGCACGACGTTTACATTGGCAGAGCTGAAAGAAAAATTGACTTCCTACAAATGAGGGTGGTCTAGGCTTCAAGAGATTACATGATATGGTAGACACCTTCTCTATGAAGCTCTAGTGGTTGTTCCGTTTTCAAAGATAACTTCGGGCCCAAAATTTTACTAACCAAGTATTGTATAGGGACGCATCCTTCACTTGCAATAGTTCCCTACTCAACTTCTCCTACTAGGAAGAGGCTAAAATTAGTTGGGCCCTAGACAGAGTCATATATTGCATGGCACCTTAGAGAAGGTCAAACATTCTTTTGGTATGATTTTTGGATGGGGAGACCACGTTGACATCACTATTTCCACACCGGCAACACACATCTACAATGGTGCAAGACGTTTTTGATGATACCGGGTGGGATATGGGACGTTTATTACAGGTTCTCCCTCCACTTAGGCGGTACAAATAGAGGCTATGCCTTTATGTGCAAATGTTCTGGATCACATTTTGGTAGGGATACATCGAATGGTAGATTTGCTACCAAGTCAGCATGGTAGCTCGTACATACAGGATGCCAGTATCAAGAGTCTTATCGGTCACTGTGGAGCTCCATTTTAACTGTGATTATCTCATTCTTTTGCTGGAGACTATAGCATGACCTCATTCCAGTAGATATGGTTATTTAGAGGAGGATTAGATGCCAGTTGGCTTCTTATTGCCAGTGTTGTTTCGAGACTAAGACTATCAGACACATCTTCACTAGCAATAGCATCTCCGATCAGGTATGGCAGCACTTTTGGGATATTTTTTAGATACCTATGAGTTCAGGAGAGAGATTTAGATAAAGGTTCTAGAGATGGCGGTATTCTGGACATTATGTTCGTTGTGGATACATTTATACTATCATTTCTCTACTGATATTTTGGTTTCTATGGATTGAGAGGAATGATGAAAAGCATAGGGGTCTGCATGGTGGCCAGACATATCATTTGGAGGGTTTATCGCACAATCCATTTTCTTCATATGGGAAGACTTTTTCGAGCTGTTCATTGGCGAGGTGATTTGAAACTTACACCCATCTTTGGCATTTCTGTGGATCCCCTTTCCTCTTCTCCCTTATTCTAGTTTGGTGGAACACTCCATCAGTCGGATCTATCAAGATCAATACTGATGGATGCATCAAGGATAGTTTTGCGCGAGGGAGGCATTATTAGAGATCACACAGGATACTATATTAGGGCTTTCTCAACTTCGTACGATTTTACATGATATTAGAGGCAATGCTCAGGGATATTCTTGATGGGATTTTAGTAGTTCAAGGACTCAGTCTTTCGAACATTTGGATTGAGTCAGATTCTATAGTGGCTAATACTGCATCACTAGAGGAGGATGACCATGGGTTATTCAGGGCATACTCAAATAGATCTCAGACATCGTATCATTTGACAAACACACAATTTCCCACATCTACCGAGAGGAAAATCAGGTTACACGTGTTCTTACTGTAGAGGGTTAAGATCATCAGTGATATTAGATATATGGAGTAGCTGACTTACCATAATACATTAGGGCATGCGTACAAATTGATAAACATGGACTGCCCAGCATTAGAGTATAATTTTTATTTTTTATTCTTATTTTTGTCTTTACTTGCATTAGATCTTATTGTAAGGGAAATAGTACTTCCTTTTTTACAGCTTTACATTTGTCCTTTATCATTTATTTTCATTGTAAGAGAAGTAGCACTTCCTCATTTACTGCTTTCACTATTTTCTCATGTAATCACGGTATTCCTCCGCCACAAGTGAGGACCTATTAATAAAATCTCGGAGGTATAGAAAAACAAAACGTATAGAGTTCTTAATCGAGCATTGAAATCTTGGTCATGGAAAGAATTGAATCTTGCACAAAGAATCTTCTTCAACCTCAAAAGTCTTTAAACCCTAACTTTTGATATTTTATCTTCAAGATTGTTTGTTTTTCTCTCTCAATGTGTGGAACTTCCTCAAAAGTGTCAAAAACGTATATTTATATTCCTCCCACATTTGTATCGAATGTAAAGTTTTTATGAGCTTCAAAAAAGGGCAAACAACATGCCATGGATATACCCGATGGTGCCACAACTCTGTATTATGCATAATAATGGTGCCGCGATGTCACTTTTCTAGAAAAAATTCGCACTACACTCCTTTTGATATTTTTATCATTTCTCTCCCAATATCCGGTTGAGACGATTCAAATTGAATTATAAAGATAACTCAAAGGGCTACAACTTTACTAGAAATAGCTTTTTTCCAATTCGAACGTTTACTAGGTCAAAAAAGGGTCTCTATCTCGGGCTAAAAATCTGGAACATACTTGTGTAGTTGAAAATTGATTTGTGAAAGTATTTTGATCATATTGAACTCCTTTTGACTTCTAATTGCATCCAATTGGCCTCCAGTATTCTCGAATCTTCATCTTGAGGTTTGACACAAATTTTGAATATTTACACTTTAGTCCCCCAAACTTTAGGTCTTGCTATTTTTCGCCAGTTTTCACTTCTTTCTTTCAGTTCCACTTTCTTTCGTCGAGTTTCACCTAATAAATGAAATATACAATAAATTATGTTATTTTGAACAATTAAATATTTATATTTTTAACTTAGAATAAATGTATAAAACAAATTATTAAGGACCACAGGAACTTGAAAGTATATGTGCAGGGTAAGTGGATCTTTTTTTTTTTTTACAGAAACCCAATTAATAGGTTCTATAGATTGCCAGATATAAATGATGATGAGTTTTCCATGACTTCTTGATGAGGGTTAGGAGACTTGGAGGAAATAATTAGAGAGTTGGCTAATCCGGACACCACATAGAAATGATCAAGCACAGATGTCAGTAGTTTTTCAGCCGCACTGATGTATCCTGAATGCAAAGCGTGGGATTATTTCATATGCGATCGAAGTGACAAAAAAAGGGCTTTATTGAACTTTACCATTCAGAGGGGCCTCAATATTCATATGTGCACAATTATTCAGACCAATTTCTATGTAGAGAATGTATAATTGTGATATTCCCACCAAAGGAGATAGTTCACCATAAAGTAGTAATAACTAAGAAGATAATTTAGTAGGTCACTAGCAAGCAACTATACACAAGCGCCCCACCACAAGAAGCAGAGGCATAACCATCCAGTTCTCGTCGACCTCTACATGTCAGTAAGCTGAATGAGGACAATATAAGTTGGATTGAGGCCATGCAATTACTACTCACATAGAGAAATGATGAGTTGTAATAGAGGCATAAATAGAGATATGATGGGATCCAACATCAACTTAATCAATTGTTCGCATCCATGAATGATCAGTATCAGCAATTGCAGATTATCATGCATACACGGTATCAATATCAGAATGAGTTATTCACAGTATTGGCCTCTGCCTATCCCCAAATGACTTTTCCTCTACAGTCGACATTCCCATATCATCTAGCTACCCATGACCCACCTCAGTTGAGCGATGGCGATGACACACTACAACAAAAATATCTAAAAAAGGTTGTCATAGACCTTTTGCAACGTTTGGACGTGTGTTACAAATCGGGGTGTTGTCGTATAGTAAAAAGATACAACGACGTTTAAACCATTTTTTAAACGTTGCCAAAGACTAAAAAAACATTGCCAAAGAGATAGAATTCCTTTTGAATAAGCTAAAATTTCATATTCCCCAACTGTTTTGCCATCTTAAGGTCCATCAAAAAGTAAAGAAATCAAATGGCAAAATCAAATTGATAAATTTTGAGACAGTAACTTTCCAGATAAAATGTAATAGAGTTCTAGTTCAAGTCAATACTATCTAAAACACGTTCATTCTAATAATCATTTCATCCATTCTTCTTTAAGACAATGAGACTATTCCAAAGTACAAAACGACACAAGTCCCTAATTAAATTATGAAACACTGAACATTTTGAAGCTTGGTAATTTGCAGACAGCCAGTTTAAAGTATGAAAGATACAGGTTTCCATTTATGCAATTTATGGCTTAGGAATCTCATTCAAGCTTTAACCTTGAAACCAATGAGATAGGACAACCCTCTATATCATCAATACACAAAACCAATGATAAGGATCTCTACAAGTTCATAAAAAAGCCATCCGAATGTATTGCTAATGATTATTAACAATTCAAGACACATCTTGTGCAGTTGCCACACGATAGGTTCAACTGCAGGATTCAACCACACCACCGTTTCCAACCACAGATTCAACTGCAGGATCGATTCGACAAATCCTCGTGTACTACAAGACCCCACTCCCAAATTAGAAATGTTAACCTGTAAGTTATGGTTCAAAAGGTTGAACTTTTCAACCTCATAAAGCAGGAATTTCTTTTATGTGTTTGATATTCAGTGTCTAAGTCCTTCTAAGCATTCATTTTAAACTCTGATTTTTCATTTATACCAGATTATATTGCCATTCAAATTAATAAAAGGAAACAAACACAAACACAAACAAGATTCACAGAACCATCTTGAAAAAAAAGATGTAATTACTGAATAACCAGTCCCTCACAACTGTAAATCAATTTACACGCCACAATCAATTATTTGTTGACCTATGGATTTTCCATCACCAACTGAAGTATTATCAATCGAATTAAACATTTAGAGTAGTATAGAATCATCAATACCTTCAGTACATAATTTTTTGCACACAACTCGAACTGCAACCATAAAATCATCATGTTCCAGGCTAAATTGGGTCGGACCCATTACTAGGCAAGGTGCAATTGAGGTAGACGAAGTCAACCCAAGTGGTCCGAGACCATGGGTGAACCCGACAGAGGTAGAATTTGAATTCTTCGGACTGAGCAGAAAGGGGATCGTTTTAGCCGCAACCCCATCGGTGGCTTTGGCTTTCGGTTCGTGGCTAACGTGGAACCCTATCTAACATCATCGCTACCTAATTGGCGTTGGATGTCCTCTGTTGAGTGATTTCGGATGCAATATTCCGGCGCCAGAGCCTCACCTGATAAGTCGGTTCTTATTAGATTGGTTTTCAATTCGAGACGGGAATCCTTCTCCAGGGCTCTGTATGTGTTCTCATTTGGGTAGCGGGCGATCGGAGACCCGACGGCATGAATTTTGGCGATGTTCTGCATGTGGAGCAGTGAACTATTGCTCACGAAGGGGTCGAATGTGCTGTTGATTTGAGGGGTCGGAGCTGCAGATCTCTGGTCTGCAATTATGGTGTTGTGTGCAGTGTTGTGTGCGGTGGTTGTGTGCATTG
>CAIGRH010070332.1:0-15005 GCA_903798295.1 Fraxinus nigra
CTCTCTCTCTAGACTTTTGTTAAACGCGCGTAATTTCTCTCTCGATATCTTTTTCCATTTCTGTACATATATGACCACATCGGCAAATCCTTCACATTTTCTCTCCCTAAATTTCACCGTCTCTCTCAACATTATGGAGACGGCGGTGCAGGTGGAGGAGTTAACTTCCGGTGCGAGCGGCCGCATAATTCCGCTATTCAGAAACCTCCGACAGTCGATCATTTCCTATAATGCCTTCAGAAATTCTGTCCTGTTAATCTACTCGTTTTTTGTATGGATCGTCCTAATATTCCCTCGCCGCCATCGCCGGTCGTCCTCAGCTACCGCCTCTCCGCCTCAGTCCCCCAGGGCGGAGACTCGGAGAAAGTTTGGTCTTCGGAGAGATGAGGAGGATACGCTAAGGCGTAGGGCACTCGCGGAGGATGTAGAGATGATGGTGGAGGATACTGGTGACTGGAACAGCCGGTGCCAGTGGAATACGTTTCTGTTTTACGGTGCGCGACGGAATGCTCTCTTCTGCCGGTCGTGGTTCCCGGTTTCCGGTGGATTAAAGTATGTTTCTCTAGTTCTGTATAATTAATTTAATGTTTGTAGGTGCATGAAATCGAGAACTTTGATTTTCCAGGGGTTAAATTTGATATTTTATACGTTTGTACCGTATCAATTGCAGTTTCTTATTTATTTTTATTTTTATCCTGGGGAAATATTTTTTATCTTTCCAGTTCGGTTTAGTCTTCAAAATAAAAGTACGGTCCTTGAGTTTTGTTTGTACCCACACACATGCATATATAATTCTAAACATGTAAACTACGAATATATTGGGGGGTTTTGTTGGAAGGAAGGTGACAATTCTTAATTTGTTATAGCTTACCTTTTCAAGTACAAGTTTCTATGTTTCTTGTGTGATTTGGTGTTCCCGTTTCGTGTTTATGGCTTTATGCATCTTATGTGTAAGCATATTTGCAGTCATATTCTATCAGTCATGGCTCCTATTTGAATGATGAGTGTGAGTGTGAGTGTGAAGTAGTTGTTTCTCAGTTTTAGTTAACACGTCTTGGGTAATGTCTAGCAATTTGTGAGGTCATTTGAATGTAGAAGATTTAACATGATATATAAGCAATACCATGAATACTCTATAAAGTGATAATTACAGGTATAAAGCAAAAAGTAGTTCTTAATATTCTTGTTTCTCTTCAATTTTTTTTCTTTTTTGACTGAGTTATACATGACCTTTCCATACTCGCCTGCCCTCATTTTCATACTGTTTGGTGGATATAATATTCGTACATTGGAAAGTACTGCATCCTCCTAATGTTTATTAACTTCATTTTGTAAAAGATGAAAGGTAAGAACTTGAGCAGCGTTACTGAACCAACACTGCTGATGACCATCTGATATATATAGATTGATTTTTGTGTAGACAATTATAACAGAGTGCATGACGACTGATGAGTTTTAATTGGAAGGAGATATTATGGCCTAGTGTAAGCGAATAGAAAAGCCTGTAATACTGTAAATGTGAATATAAATTGAATACTGATTGTAATGCTTATTCGTTTTGATGAGTAAAAATTCTTTTATATTCTGGATGTTGTGATATTGAATTATTGAGCATGAAACTTTGGTCCTTTCACTTGATATTTTTCTTGTGTATTTAGTACCAATTACTGCAATTCTTTTGTCAACCATTTTATAATGAAAACCAATTACAAAAAAACCAATTATTGTAATGCTTGTAACTGTCTTTCATTTAGTGAATTCTTGTTCTTGGATAAAATTCTGGAACACCTGGGTTTGATCTTGAAGAAAGGAACAAGGGTCTAAGCTGTTGCTAGTCTCTGTTCTTTTGTGGTATTCTGATATAGAAGATGTATCGTTCTTGACTTTAACTGTTGCCTGCTGTTTGTTTTTGGCTTCTGAACTTCTCTTACAAAGGCCATTTTCCGTTTCAGGGGTATTTTGATCATCATACATGGGCTTAACGAGCACAGGTTTTTTTTTCTTATGTTAATTGCTCGTTTTCTTTTTGGTTGTTAATTCCATGGAATGATCATTCATGAATTGGTTGGCATTTACAGTTCTCGCATTTATTTTTCAGTGGACGCTACTGTAATTTTGCCAAGCAATTGATCTCCTACAACTTTGGGGTCTATGCAATGGACTGGATAGGTACGTTTTGTGGATCCAAATTTCTAGTCGATGCTCTCATTCCATTTCACATTTACCCTTGTTCTACACTCCTGCGAGGATTTTAACAGTGTTCTAAAAAGCGTTGGCGAGACGTGGAGGTCAAGCTTCAGGCTAAAAGCCTTTTTTTTATATTTTAAAATCATTTTTGATTTTTAAATCAATCTAAAATTCATTTAATAATTAAAGAAAAAAGCGTAAAAGAAGCGCGCCTAGGCACCTCTTTTTAGAACACTGGATTTTAGAGTGATATCGTTTCCTTCGTTATATTTCTTCTATGATGAAGTTATTCAAAATTGTTAGTTTTCAGTTTTTAGACTTTATCTCTTTCAGTTCTGCTTTGATAGACTGATCTTGGTCCTGACTTGAAAAACCAAGTTTTCATGACGTTAGGAAATTATGCAAGTTTTAGTCAATGGTTATGATAGTTTCCATCTCAAAAAGTATATATATTCCGATGGCAGGTCATGGAGGAAGTGATGGATTGCATGGATATGTGCCTTCACTGGATCACGTCGTTGCAGACACGGTAATTTAGCATCTTCTTTTTTTAATCTCACGCACATTTGGCTTCATGGGCCATGACTTACGCTAATTTGTTCTACATTGTTGGAGTACCTTGCCTTTTTAATTAACAATGCGGGTATAAATAATCTGGATTTTAATATTGTGTATTTTACTGTTTTAAACAGAGGGTTTTCCTGGAGAATATTAAATCGGAGAACCCAGGTGTACCGTGTTTTTTGTTTGGTCATTCGACTGGAGGAGCAGTGGTTTTGAAGGCAAGGCTTTCAACTGGGCCAAATACTAGTCTCAGATCCTTTTCTTCTTTTAAGTCAATTCTTTTTTCATCTTTGTGTTGCATTCTGCTATTTATAATTTTACAATTGAATGTCGGAAATTATGCTTCTTTGAACAGGCTGCTTCGTATCCACTTATAGAAGAAATGCTGGAGGGAGTCATATTGACTTCACCAGCATTGCGCGTTAAGCCAGCCCATCCTATTGTTGGTGTAAGACTTCAATTTATGCTGAATTTGGACCCTATAAATTGTCTTTTAGTTTTCCTTATTAAGCATCTCAAATTACATACCTGACTAGTTGCTCGATTGCCTTGTTATAATGTCAACAATTTCAACCCAGAACCTCTTCCTTGCATGATAAATGTTTTATGCGCCTATTTATGCAGGCTGTGGCACCAATTTTCTCACTGGTGGCTCCGAGGTTCCAGTTTAAAGGTGCTAACAAGAAAGGCATTCCAGTTTCCAGGGATCCTGCAGCACTTTTGGCCAAGTACTCTGATCCATTGGTCTATACTGGACCCATAAGGGTCCGAACAGGCCACGAAATTTTGCGCATCTCATCTTACTTAACGCGCAATTTCAAGTCTATCACGGTCCCCTTTTTAGTCCTTCATGGAACAGCTGATAAAGTCACTGATCCATTGGCTTCTCAGGATTTGTATAATGAGGCAGCATCCAAGTTTAAGGACATAAAACTCTATGAAGGGTTCTTGCATGACCTCCTGTTCGAGCCCGAGCGAGAAGATATAGCTCAGGATATCATCGATTGGATGGAGAAGCGATTAAGTCTCGCATGATCTAGAACATGTTGGTAAAGTAAAATCTGAAAAATATATTTATTTATTTGATCATAGAACTTTCAAGGTGGTGGGTAATATTATGATTTATAGCTCTGGATTTAGTCCTTAGGCATTCACTAGAAACTGCTGTAGTGTGGACTAGGAACCTTAAATGTATTATATTTCGTAGCAAAAACGACATGGTACTATAACATTAAGTGCTTGTGGAGATTCTCTTGTTGTTGAAGTAATTTGTGTGTAATAGGTTCCGCCTAAACAACTAAAACATTAATATTTTACGTGCTTTGAGATAAAAATTTCTAAGCTAAGTGGTATTTGACTGGAATGAGAGAATTTCGTTCCAAAGTGGGCCGCTTGCACAACACAAAATTGCCAATTTGGAACGAAATTTCAACCCACTTTGGAAAGAAATTCCAGCCAAATCCGTCGGAGTAAGGGACTATTCTTGGGTGGGTTTCGTATAGGCGGCGAGGGCTTCAAGGTGGTGTGTTGGTCCGGTGGTTTTGGTGGTCGGAAAGTGGTGGAATTTCGTCCCAAAGTGGCGGCTGGCAGTTTTGTGTTGTGCGAGCAGCCCACTTTGGGACGAAATTTCGAAAAAATCCGCTGGAGTTAGGGGCTATTCTTGGGTGGGTTGTGTAGAGGACGGCGAGGACTTCAAGGTGGTGTATTGGTCCGGTAGTTTTGGTGGCCAAAAAGTGGTGAAATTTAGTCCCAAATTGGCAGATGACAATTTTTTATTGTGCGAACGGTCCACTTTGGGACAAATTTCGGCCAAATTTGCTGGAGTTAGGAGCTATTCTTTGGTGGGTTGCGTAGATGGCAGCGAGGGCTTCAAGGTGGTGTGTTGGTCCGATGGTTTTGGTGGTCAAAAAGTTGTGGAATTTCGTCCCAAAGTGGCGGTTGAAAATGGTTTTGGGGAGGGTTTTTGATTATTTTTGCACTTGAGGTCCTCAAGGTTATATGTTCACGTGTTTTATTTCTTTAAGTTTGAATTAAAATCATAATGATCCTTAGTGACCGTCTGTGAGAGCGCATGATACTTCAGTGACCGTTAGTGCGAGTTTTAAACTTCATTGACCGTGTGATTTTGACGTAACTTGAGTGACCGTTTGTTAAATTAACCCATATGCTATTCGATATAGGTTTGTTATCTGAATTTCACATTAACTTTTGCATTTGATTTTCCATGCCTTCTCAATCAATCTATGCCTCGCAGGTGTATTATAAATAATTTTCATAGTGCTAACATTCTTTAGATTTCGTTCTCTCAAAGTCATTAATATGTTCCTTGATTTTACTAAGCTTTTTGACATGACTACTATAATCGTGTCATCTTCACTTGTTAATCTTGTCACATGAGATTGTCTTTACAAATGCTGCGTTGAATGATGATTGTGCATTCCATATAGTACCTTTACAATCGAATCATCCTCACTCGACAACTTTACACCATTTAGCTCAAACGGGCACTCTCATTTACATGTTCTAATAGATCTCTTCCGATTCGATTCATGGTTAGAAAGATGTTTATGTTTAATATATTTTTCACTACACTCACATTCAAAGTGAATACTAGACTTGCATTCGTATTCACTATTCACCATGCTAGAATGCTTCACAACAATAACCAAACCAAGCTCCTTCCCAACAATTTGAACTCAACTAGACGATAAATCTCAACTACGAAATACCTACATTGTCAAATGTAAAACAAAATCATAGTTAAAAGAAATTGTACTAATAGTTGGAGATTAATGATAAATTTAATCTTTGTTTCATTTGTACACGATTCTTCATAAAATTTTCCCTATGATCTAATATATTCAATTCATCCTCACCTCCCTTACATTTAAAACAAACAAAGACATATCATGATATGCATATTTTCTTAGAAAAAGTAAAGATTTTTAAAATAATAATAAGTAAATCGTGTACTATTCAACTAGTAGTGTGACTATTGAAATCCACACTTCACAAAAATCAACTCATATTGTGATTAGAAACTGAAAGTTATAAACATGCTTCCAAAATTGCAACTCTTCTAATTGAGTCCACATGGCCGTTTCTGATTGGTTGATTTAGCCCATACCCGAACTGTGCTTTCTCTTTATGTTTTTGGATTGTTGATCTGATCCAATGGCTTGAATTTGTTGGGCCTTATTTTTACGGGTTGGAGAGATTGGTTGGCTTATTATTCTTTCATTCATTTTTGGTTGACGAGAGAGAGGAGAAGAAAGGGCTCTCTGGTTTCTCTCTAGTTATTGGCAATCTGCATAGCTTTTCTTCAGTAGACTATAATCCTTCTTCAATTGTTCTGGGGCTTTCTCTTCGCATAATCAACAGTGGCTTGAGTCTAATTTTTGGCTATTTTGATTAGTCTCTGTTCGAGATTTATGCGATAGGTGTTGAGTATTTGTGGTGAAGTTCTAAGAGATCTTTTTCGATCTACGACTAGAACTTGATTATTAGTTTGATTTTGGTTCCATTTGCAAACATTCTCCTCTGGAAGGTTTTCTTGGTGCATTAGTGGATTGGACTGGTAGCTGAGCCCCCCGGATTAGGCATAGTCGAACTGGGTTAACATTTTTTGTGTTGATTTTATTTTCTACAGTGTGTTTTCTAGTTCTTGCATTATTATTAATATCTATCTGCGTTCTTGGGTGTGTTTAAACCCAACAAATGGTATCAGAGCCTCGTAAGGCCGTGTGTAAGGGTCTGTCAATTCTGGTTTTCATTTTCTTTTCGTATTGATTCGTTTATTCAATTGTGTAGTACCCTGTAAAAGTTTGAACGAGGCTCTTGAATGATTGTGAGGTGCTGAATTCCTCTTCTGAATTGTCAACGATTTATTAAATACTGTAATACACAATTTTATTGGTAAGATCGTTTCAATTACCTCATGTCGGTAATTTGATATATATGATGAGTATCACGTTGTAAATTCTGTTGATATACTGTGATTTACATGTTGAGAGCCTGTTTGGGAGAGTTAAAAAGCCGATTAAAATTGAAAATATAACTGTTATTGGGTCTCACTCGTCTAATAAAAGTCAACAATAACGGCTAGTTTTTTTAATTTTAATTCAATTTTAATCTCTACCAAACGGGCTCTGAGTATAATTCTGTAATTCTATCAATACTGTAAATTGCATATTGAATCAATTTGCTGACTGAAATAAGAGCACGTTTAGGGTTTATTCTATGATAATCAATCTGAGTGTGTTTGATACCAACTGTGTTTACTCAGTTATTGATTATTTTGTTCTTACTTCAGTTTCTGCATTATTAAATACTGTAATACACAATATTATTGGTAAGATCGTTTCAATTACCTCATGTCGGTAATTTGATATATATGCTGAGTATCACGTTGTAAATTCTGTTGATATACTGTGATTTACATGCTGAGAGCCTGTTTGGGAGAGTTAAAAAGCCGATTAAAATTGAAAATATAAATGTTATTGGATCTCACTCGTCTAATAAAAGTCAACAATAACGGCTAGTTTTTTAATTTTAATTCAATTTTAATCTCTATCAAACAGGCTCTGAGTATAATTCTGTAATTCTGTCAATACTGTAAATTGCATATTGAATCATTTTGCTGACTGAAATAGGAGCACATTTAGGGTTTATTCTATGATAATCAATCTGAGTGTGTTTGATACCAACTGTGTTTACTCAGTTATTGATTATCTTGTTCTTACTTCAGTTTCTGCATATTTTAATAGTGTTGTTGTTTCATTCGGTGTTCTACTTATTTGTCATACATTGCACGAAAATTCTTTTCAAAAATTTTTCTGCAACTTAAGTGATTTTTAGATTGAAAACCACTTATGTCCACGAGTAATTGCCACTCTTTTATAGAATCTGTAATGAATTCGAAGGTCGAATTGTTACAATTCGATGGGAAGGGGGATTACTCGATTTGGAAGTAGAAAATGAGGGCCATATTTTTATTTTTTTTATCCGTAAAATTAATTATATTGATGAAAATCGGCATACAAGTGCTCCGGGCATATCCCGGTGAATCAACAATGCAGTTACAATGGAAATACAATAACTGTGGGCATACCCAAGTAATCAAAACAAAAAACAATCTAAGCAAAGAGAATAGAAATTAACCCATAACAAGTGACTCATAACAAATCAAAACATTAGGATACAAAGTAAACATGACTTTGTATACACATGTTTTGATTCTTCGTACAATGCTCTCGGCATGAGGAATAAGATTTTCAAACACCATTTTATTCCTTGCCATCTAAATATAGTAGACGGAACTAGCTAATGCAATTTTTTTAGCTTTATTTCGCCATGAAGTGCCTCTTGACTCCTTTTTCATCCACTTCAACGCGCTAGCGACGGTGGTCATAGCCCTAGTGATGCCCAGCCATGTCTTGATCCTTTCCCAAATACTCATGGAATAGGGACATTCAAAGAACAAGTGGTTGCATGTGTCCTCACATGAGTTACAAAAGCTGCAATTTCTATTAATTTCCAGGTAGTGTAACTTGTCTTTCGTAACCAACCTGGATTTAGCTCCCAACCAAAGTGTGAAAGAATGCTTCAGCGTAATAAAGTGTTTCCATACCTCCTTAGTCCAACATCTAACAATAGCTTCCGGTCGAAGAAATTCATAGGCTTTGGTCACATTGAATTCAACCCCGTTAATACCCATGAGCTGGCCGAAAATCTGCCCAGTACGCTCTAATGTGTACGGGACAGAAACCTCTTAAGTGTATCTCTGATTTCCAACAGTTTTTTTAAAAGGGGTAAATGATCTTTACATGGTGAGATCTCCCAAATGCTTGCCCCCCTTAAGGTATACTTGATCCACCCAACGAATCTACAAGGTATCTTTCTTATGGTGAATGGTTCACAATGATTTTGCCAATAATGCAATGTTCCAGCACTTCATGTCTCGAAACCCCAATCCACCTTCATTTTTTAGTAAGCACAACTCTTTCCAAGCAACCAAAGGCTTCTTTGATCCCCAAAGGAAGTTTCGATAGAGACTAATGATTCTTGAAATAATTGTGGCTGGGATAGGCAATAAAGAGAGCAAAAAACATTTAACTCTTTGAAGCACCGCTCTAATTAATTCCGATATGCCTGCATATGACAAAGATGACCGCGTCCAAACACTAATGTAGGCAGCGATTTTGTCCAAAAACGGGGCGTAGTTACTGATCTTAAGTTTTTCGGAGGCGGGATGAATCCCTAAGTAGCAAAAGGGCATAGTCCCCTTAGGGATATTTGTAAGATCTTGAATATTTTCAAGGTATTTGCCGTGAACACCAGCAGTAAACAGGCTGGACTTCAAGTTGTTCATCCTCAATCCCGAAGCCTTCCCAAAATTATTAAGGCAATCCATCAAAATTTTCACCGACTTGGTATCTCCTCTAGCAAAAAGCATAAGGTCATCCGCGTAAGCTAAGTGCACATTATTAAGCGGACCGCATTTAGGATGAAAATTGAAATCACACTCCTTCGTGGTTGCCTTAAGTATTCTCGATAGGTATTTAATGCACAAGACAAATAAAAATGGTGATAAAGGGTCACCTTGTCGTAATTCGTTAGCTCTTTTGAAAAAGCCATGTATTCCTCCATTCAAAGCCACAGAATAAGTAGTAGTGGTGACACATTCCATAACACAACCTATGAATCTTGGAGGAAAGCGTAGTCCCTCTAGCATGTGCTTAAGAAATCCCCAATCCACCGAATCATACGCCTTGCGTAAATCTACCTTAAGTAAGCATCTAAGGGCAACCCGCTTATGATTGTATTGTCTCGTGAGCTCTTGGGCAAGGTGAATGTTTTCCATCATACTCATCCCTTCCACGAATGCAGATTGAGCTTTGTTGACTATGCTCCCCAAGATAGGCCTCAATTGAGATGTGAGAATCTTAGTAATGACTTTGTAGAAAACATCACAACAAGAGATAGGTCTATAGTCACCAACAATAGTCGTGTGACTAGATTTCGACACTAAAGCAATAACCGTATGGTTGATTTGCTTGAGGAGTGAACCCGACTCAAAGAATTCCATAATGGCATCAACAAAATTAGTCCCAACAATTTCCTAGGCTTTTTTGAATAAACAAGATGAGAAGTCGTCAGGCCCGGGTGATTTATCGTCTCCTATGTCAAAAAGTGTTTCCCTCACCTCTAGGCAAGAAATATCTCGAAAACGTGTTTTCCCTTGCTCCTCACTCACCCATGGCCCTTCACTAAGAAAATTCTGCTCAACAGGTTCATTTAGGCAGCTTTCTCCAAGCAAGGTTCTATAGAATTTAGTGAATTCATATGCAACTTTCTCTTGCGATGTAGTATAGCTACCATCTTCCTTGAGTACTTTAGCAATAAAATTCCTCCTTATGTTTCTCTTCACCATGGCATGGAAGAACTTTGTACATTTATCACTATTGATGAGGTAGTTACAATTAGCCTGTTGGAAATAAAAGCTGCGTTCCGCTTTACATAGCCCAACGGCTTTCTTTCTTAATTCGGTAACCAAGACTTGGAGTTGTTGATTAGTAGGCTAGTCGTGAAACAGCCTTTGGCTATTCTCCAGCTCCATTTTGGCATCATTTGCTCTAGCGGATATGTGCCCATAGTGTTTGGAATTAAGTCCCTTCAATGCCACCTTCAAATTTTGCAACTTTTTACAAAAACCGAATTGTTTAGTGCCCCTTACCTCACAACTCCAACAATTTCGAGTGACATCCAAGAAGTCTTGATNCTCCCCAGATCCAGCTTAATAATGTGATGATAATCAAGAAATCCGAGGCAACTTCATCAACAGGTTTTATTGAAAATCCACCCATTAATTTAGTCAAAATCTGCTTGCATACACAAAAAGCCCTGTCCAACGCCTTTCTTTCTTAATTCGGTAACCAAGACTTAGAGTTGTTGATTAGTAGGCTAGTCGTGAAACAGCCTTTGGCTATTCTCCAGCTCCATTTTGGCATCATTTGCTCTAGCGGATATGTGCCCTTAGTGTTTGGAATTAAGTCCCTTCAATGCCACCTTCAAATTTTGCAACTTTTTACAAAAATCGAATTGTTTAGTGCCCCTTACCTCACAACTCCAACAATTTCGAGTGACATCCAAGAAGTCTTGATGAGCTGTCCACATGTTAAAAAATTTAAAAGGCCTCCTAAAACTCTCTTGTCCATCCATAATTGAAACAATGCACGGGAAGTGGTCGGAGAGACACCCGGAAGGCAAGAAATCCGCACATCCAAGAGCACATCTTTGCGTCCAAACTTCATTGATCATGGCCCTATCTAACTTGCTCCGTATAGTGTTATTGGTCCACGTGTAGAAGTAGCTTGTGGACCTAAGATCCGTTAGCACCATTTGAAGGCAACAATTTGCAAAATCTCTAAATTTATAAGGTGTTACCTCCGAACCATTGCATTTTTCATCAAACTTGAGAACATTATTGAAATCCCCGAGTAGCATCCATGGTAGCGAGACGTTTATATTCATAATATTGCTCCAAAGTGAACTTCTAGTAACAATGGTATGAAAAGCATAAACGAAGCTAATATGGAAGGTATATGAAGTTACCTTACAAGTAGCAGCGCAATGAATGGCTTGTGGTGTATACTCAATCACCTCCAAAAGAATCTTCATGGGATTCCACAAGATCAATATTCTTCCAACTTCATGAGTGCTAAAATTATTTACTTGCATCATTCCATGAAATTTATTTCGCATAATACGCTTCAACTTCAGTTCTCCAAGTTTCGTTTCCAAGATTCCCATAATATCAATGTCATGTTTTTTGATAAACTCTCGAACTCCATTTTGTTACATAGGTTGGTTCAAACCCCTTATATTCCATGAAGCAATCTTCATGACAAAATAACAAGAGCGTTGCCCCTCTTGCTAACCTTCTTAGTTGTTTTCTTGGCTTGCACATCATTTTTGTTCTTTAAGCTTTCCATTGCAATCTGAGCTAAGGTTAGGTTGTCCACAATCTGCTATCATCTCAGATTTTTGGCCTGTCTGTCCCTCGCATCTCAGTTCGGACAAATTTCGTTGCTTATCACTGGTCTCCCTCTCAGACAGTTTAGAACTCGAGCTCTCATGCTGCCCGTTAGTTTTGTTGATGCCCGTAAAAGGTTTGTCTAGTGCCCCTGCAACATGTTCAGACTTTGAATTCTGGTGCTGCGACCTTGTTGGCAGTTGATTTTGCGAACTCCCAGGTTGCGTGTATACAGGAAGTTGCGTTGTGCACGCAACTTGTTTGTTTGCAACCTAATTCTTCCTTTTTCTGTTCAACACCAATGTAAACTTTTGTTCATTCTCTGATTGCTGATCATTAGTGGGTTCAACAATCTTTTTGTTTCCAGTCTGTTCGTTCTTCTTGCCACCGCTTCAAACATTGCTTTCCACTTTTTTCTCAACCCGTTTTTTATAGCTACATTCATTCATGAAGTGTCCAAACACTTTGCAACAACCACAGAATTTTGGTACATGTTCGAAAATGACTTCTTGCTCCCTAACAATGTTATTAGGGAGCTTTACCATCACACTCTTCACAAGCTCTTTAGATGCATCAACTTCTACAAGGACTCTCGCATAAGAGATTCTTTCTATGGTGGACGTAAGCTTATCGGTAGTGATAGGTTTCCCCACTTTGAATACAATTTCCCCAATGCATTTGCACCCCAAAATTCCACAGGTAATCCGGGCAGATTGATCCAAACTGGAATAAAGCTTATCCCATTTTCATCAAATTCAAAATAGCGAGGCATTTCTTTAAGCATCAACGGCCGACCGAAGACAAAATATGGGCCATTGCGCAGCACTTGTATTCTATCTATATCCGACTCAAATCTGAATACCAACCACCCACTTTCGTGTACATAATATTGGTATTTTACATTCCAAGAGGAACATATTTGGAGTGGTGTCGTTTTCCTTGGGAAACGTCCCACAAAATATCCAATCACTCCATAGCCCCATTTTTCTTCAACATTAATAGCATCATCAACATTCAGTTCAACTACATTCGATAGGTTGGTAAATTCCTCCAATTTTATACATTTCTAAGAACTTCTATTGCCCTTGAAAAGGTTTACCCATGGAGCTTTTTCAACTTTGTCATCCATGTGATTATCTTTAGTTTCAGGCATGGGGTTTTTGCATAAGCTCTCCACGTCCGTGTCCTCATCACCTAGTGTAATGGACGCACTTGGTGATTAAGTCACAAGAGTTTCCTTCCCATTTGCAATCTGAATCCCAGCACTGGAACCTTGCATAGCAGCCTTAGGGAAAGCTACAGGGGTAATACGTTTCAGATGGGGAGTCCCATTATGTTTAGTCACAGCAGAAATTTTCTTACCTATATGAGCAGAAAATGTAAGTCCACGGTAGCCCAGCTAGAGTAGTGGCCCAAACCACCAACCACCAAGTCAAGGAAAAAGAAGAGGCCATGATGGCCCAATAACCGCCTGAAGAAAACCAGTCCACTAGAGAAGAAGCTCAATCTGCCCACGACACTCAATGAAGAAAAAAGACCAAAAGAAGCCCAAGGCACTGGCTTAAAGAGAAAGTTCAAAGCCCACAGAAATATTCGCCAACGTGAAAAGGCCCAAAACTGACAGGAGCCCAGCTAGCCCAAAAAGCAAACTGACTAGCCCAATAGAACCTACTAGCAAATGAAGAGCAGCAGGTACAAATGGTGAGTAAAATGAAGTCTCCAAGAGTATCCATCCCAATAGAGACAAAAACGAAGAGAGATCCAGCAGGCCCAAATGCGACAGAAAACTGGCCCAAAACAGAATTCTAGAATCTAGCAGGAAGGTTGACGTGTAAGCAAGGGGACACAGAATCTGTGTGTCAGCCTCCCAAAATGGTCAAATAGCATCAAAACAGCAAGAAATCTCTAAGCAAGCTTCCAACACGTAAAGTACCTCAAAAATGTGCAAAGTTGACCAGGAAAATCAGCAAAAATCTGTAAAGGTGTTCACGCGATCCTCCAAAAACACGAAATTCAAATTAAAATCTAATAATTTGGATCAAAACCCGATAGATACACACTATAAGCAGTCTTCAAACTATGGAAATGAGCATCCAAAGAACATACAGGAGAACCCAGAAAATTGATTTTGACGTAGAAACACACGGTGAACGCCCAAAAATGAAAAGAACTAAGTGAGACGGAAAGAAGTCCTGAATATCTGACTGATGACTGAGCAAAAACAAGCAAAGAACCCTGGAAGAAGATACACCAAATCCTCCCACACTCCTCCGTCAAAAACAGTTTCAAACCCTTAAAACTAGAAGGAACCACAACGAGCACATCCAAAACAGCAACAAGCCTCCAAGAACAAGAAGACTAGGAGTAGAAGAGAACCTAAAAAGAAAACTAGATAGTAAAGGAGTACATTATGTCTCCAGAGACTAAGAATCACGAAAACTCCAGAAGTTTAGGGAGCAAAAATCTCGATACTCCATAGCCTGGGTGAAACCCCAAAGACCAGGCTGCAAGCAAAAGCTCAGACGAGCAAAGAGTACGAACTTTCACCAATAAACCAAATAAAGAAACTTTTTCGTAATGATGAAGCAAGAACCAAGTGAATCCAGAGTGTTTAATCCAATTTTCACAAAGAAGATGTAAAAATCGAGCTAAACACAAAAGAAAAAGCTAGAAACTAAGGCAATCCAATGAGTGTTTCTCTTACTAGACTTGAGAGCATCTCTCTCTAACCAAGGTGACTGAGAGCTCTTTCGCCCTTTATGATCCTGCAACATTTTCTGATGAATTAAAAGCTAAGCTTGACGCAATTCTAGATATGAATGAAATTGCATATAGTTCTATTATATTGCATTTATTTGATGATATCGTAAGACAAGTTGAAGAACATACTATTCCTAAGGACTTATGGACTGCTTTAGATGCTTTGTTCTTAACTAAGACATTGCCAAATAAGATCTACCTCTTAGAGAAGTTGTTTAGCTTTAAGATGGATAGTGGTAAGAACTTGGAAGCAAACTTGAGCGATTTTAGTACCCTTGTTAAGAGTCTAGCTCATAATGGAAAGAAATTTGATGACGAAGACCTTGCCGTGATTCTTCTTAATTCCTTACCTGATTCATAAGGAAATAAAGAATGCAATAAAATACTCAAGAGATTCTCTAACACAGACAATTGTCACTAATGCTCTTAGATCTCGGGAATTGGAGATTAAAAAAGAATC